>DWEM01002416.1:0-12106 GCA_018245935.1 Agara belti belti
CCGACCCGGGATTTGAACCCAGGACCTCCCGATCGGCAGTCGCGCTAGCAACCGCTCGACCAACGAGGCAGTCAGTTATATAATATATTTACACAAACCTACATGCGGTAACGCTCGACTTCGCCCGCGTTGACATCTCAATTCCAAAACTTGCATGCATAATACTAGTAGTTTGAATCTGCAAAAATAAGCTGATTGCGAGCATCGAATACGATTAAACCTTGTCAGTAATATCTTCAATGACCGAACTACGTGTTTCTGGAAACTATCTAATTAAGGTTTTGAATAAACAGGCAAACCGGCTATCGAAGAGAGGAAGTAACTAAAGTAATCGGAGCGCATCCAAACGAGCAGTGTTGTCCGAACCACCACTGAAATACTAAAGATTTAATTAAAAATAATTTAAAGCACATAAATATTAATTCAACAATTTACAATTTCATTATATAGCTAACTTGGCAACTATACAACAAAATTTATTAAATTAAAAATGTATTTTTATTTTTCACTATAAATACTTTTAAGGGCTAATAAACTGATTATAAATAAATAAACCAGAAAGTGAGATATACAGAAATACTAGGCTTTTATGATTTTAGTGTTATTTTTGCTGTTTGCCATGATAACTTCATGTCGGTACTCTATTAGTCGTTCAAAGAAAAGAGGTTACGATTTTGGAAGTTTTCTGAAATCAATAACGTTCGAGAATTTTAATACCTACCATCGGTCAAGTAAATAATCTAAATGACTTACCTGTATAAATTCAAATAATAAAAGTTTCTAAGAACAATAATTTTTTCTTCGGAAGCTCGCATTTATTTTGAAAGGCGCAACGGTGATAGATAACAGTGTTCAATCTCTGTCCTCGGGGATTATTGAAAGCTTACCCTAACAAATAACTAACGGCTCAAATGTAGATAGGCACCTACTGGCTACATTTACGCATTAACGCTTGTATAATCTTACAGCTCCAATAGATAATAAATCACACTATTGTATTCATAGATACAGAAATATACATTCTCTTTTAAAAGGTATGTGTTATGTTTAATGTTACGCACCATTTTCTAACGTAAAATAACAATCATATTACCTTCAAATATTTCTGCGATAAAGTATGGTATGCACGATAAACGTTTACAATTTTGTTTGCAAATCGTAACTTATTCGTTTTTTTATAAATGGTTTATTTTGTATAGGTACATATATTACCAATTAGATATGGTTAATTTTAGACAATAAGAATTATTATTTAAAAAATGCGCAGCTATATTATTAATTACAATGAACAGAACATATGAGTATTTATACATACAATCACGTATTGACGCTAACGTTCTTTTTCATTTATTACTAATTTGATTTACAAGTAGGTACTTAATATCGTTTTGTCTTACAGTAATGAGAGTGAAACATTAATTAAAATTATACTAGCATACTCATGAAGAGATAGTAAAGTAAAGAAATGTAAAATAAAAGGCATTATTATCTATCATTTAGATTTAATATTAAGGTAATCTGATAACATTTTCTTGATATTACCAATCCTCTAAAAATAAAAGTTATATTTCATGAATTTTATATAATCTACCTCACTTTCTTACTTTCTTGTTCGAGTTATAAAAATGATGTTACAATATTTTCACAAGTTTATGGAATGAACGCTTTACGCAGAGTTTCGTACGTGACTAATATAACTTACTATGTAACTCCTTTGATGAATCTATAAAGACTATTATTACTGATACATATATACAATAACTACTATGTATCTCAACGATGTTTTACTGGAGATCAGTTACGTACGCATAATTCAATAACTACATAGTTACCTGATAACTAGCTTGGAACGTCTTATATCTTAGCTTGCCTCTGTATATCGCCTCATTAGAACCAGAACACAGAAATGAATACACTGACGCTTAACAGAAATAAGATTATTGATATTTTAGTCGCACATTGAGTAACAAAGAACACAATACATTATCTTTTAAAGTAACTGAAGCACGTCATATGGGACTGGAACTTTGTTTAAGCATTCGAAAGAACTTGGTATCAAACAAGATTTCACTTCTTCAGCGAAGCTGTTATCGGGGTATTTATCTTGAGAGCTTTTTGTGACGAGCTTGACCTTCTTTTAAGTTTAAGTAGTTGAAAGGATTTTTTATCTAAATACAAATACGTAATTTTAGTACAACCTTCAAAGCATTTCCTCTTGATGTTTTATTTATAATATCCAGATTTACTTGTAAAATAAAAATACTGCGCTTATCGCCCTTACGTAGTTGCCGATTGGATTCAACATTTCAAACGAATTTTTTCATGTGATTTCACACTTCGAAAGATACATTAAGTGGTTAGACTCGGTTCATCGGATAACGACTCCAGACGGTGGCCTCCATATCCCTTTCAAAAGGTCCAATACCCTGGCCAGTAGCCATCGACTTAACCCGTAAAAATGTCCACCATTATACGTGAGCTTTGATGTGGTAATTGCTTGATGTAATAAACTTTTCGCCTTATTAGATTACTTCATAGTTACCTGCACCGATGGATCTTTAGTATCATTCAGAGAAATTGCTAACACAATTTGTGTTTTTGCTCAAACTTGCGTACTAGCTAGGCTTATAAATCAAATTCACAAAGATGCTCTGGGTCTTGTCTCGAGAAAATACTACTATTTCTAAATTTCGACCTGTTTCTGTTTGGTAAAATAAAACATTGGCAGAAAAATTACAAAATAGAATGAATAAAAAACTGCATCGAATTCTAAATATGTATTTTTTTCACAGTATTAGTTGAAAAAATCAAGCAGCCAATAGATTTATAAACACGACAACATTTAATTTAATTGCTGCAATTTATGAGCTTATGATATACGTAATAGAAATATATTAAGTAGGAATATACAGTACTGCTAATAAAATTATAAACGTAACAGAGAGTAAAAGGCATGAAAACATTCTGTCTTAGACGTGAGACATTTAAGTGAAGTGATATTTGAGGCTGGGCATGTTCGTGTCTAGGGTTCACTTTTTGTAATAAAAGACTGCGGAAAGCTAAAAGAGCTCTTAGACCACCCGGAGCACCACCCACTCATCATTAATGCATTCCATTAAGAGATATGCTTCGCTCATGTAAAATTAATGTTCCGCTCAAATTCTTTTCGTTTAGTGGACAATGGTTGGTCGGAAATCTCGGTATCCATGTTTAACCGTCATATAACCGAATCTCGTAATTGAAAATAGACTTTACTGGATAACGATATTAAAAACCGGCGCACGTACATCAATGAACGTACTTTGAATATAAATAATTCATTCTGCGCTTACATTATTTTTGTATTATTTCATCCTTGTATAATACTTGCCAATTACTTCACATGAATATATGTACGTTAAATAAATTTATGCATATTGACCATTTGTATTAGATAACTCTTAAAACACCACATATTGAAACTATCATACAAACTAAGCTTAACATAACATAGACATAACATAAACTAAGCTTAACATTAGACATAACATAAAACAAACTACGCTTAAAAAAACTCTGAAGGGTGAAGAATGATTCTCGCGTGAATAGAAAATTTATAATCGAGAACCATAACAAAATTTCGAAAGAAAATGAAAAATATCACCACGAGCACCATAATAATGTGGTTTTAAAAGAACATACTTTAGAAAGGCTTTTAAAGTGTCAAAACGTGTAAAGATTCCGATGGATAGTAGAACTGACAGATTATCTAGCTTAATCGCACGACGGAACTTTATTATAAACTTTCTTGTTTTTAAAATTGAAAATTTTGAGCGATTGTTTCGTTTTTTTATGCTACTCGTATCTGGTGGTGGGAATTACTGGCCTGTATAACTTACCGCAATCAAGAACGCACTTTGTTTTAAAACGTGGTTAGTGATATGTTATGCGTTATGTTATGTGCACTAAAACAATAAAATAAACCGATACATCTTCGAAGATAGAAAATGTAATATTAAACAAAGCCTAAAAATTAAAAAAATTAAAAAAAATATTGCCAGCAATAGGTATATCGATGTACATGAGGGATTTTTTCACGGGTTGGATTATGATCATTGTTACTTTTTGTCTAGACAACTATGTAGGTATTATGCTTCGTAATTAAAGTAACACACCCGCAGAATTAGACATTTGTGGGAAATTAAAATAAACGTTTCCTGTCAGTGCAAACGTGAATCTTGGCTTAAAGAGGTGATTAGGCATCACGTACGTGCGAAATTGCCACAAGATACCGCGTGACGCCGTCCTTGTAACTACGGAGTCTCTTGAGTATGCCCAAATAATTTGTCTTGCCTGACTCCGATTCTGCTACTGCCTGCGCCATGAGGCCTGTATAAAATATTATTTCATTTTATTGATACATTTCGATCGACATATTTATCATCCAACGTGAAGACGACTTCTAAACTTACCAATTTAAAAGACGTTATTTCAGTTGGTGATTTGGTAACCAATGACCGGCAGTCGCACATCAATCCAACTGACATTGGAAGCTGCATATATGAAGCTTTCATTCATATTATTCGTCATATTTTTTATTCATGTATAAAATTTTACCTGAATATTTATTTTATGAATGAATCGCCACAGTTGAACGCTAGTTTTATGAAATGTTCATGTTGCCTGCGATTAGATGAAGAAGAAAAAAATTAAACGAAGGATTTTTCCTGTTCTTTCAGTTAATAATTAAGTAACCACCAAATGACAAGTAACAATTTTTAGACGGTATGGCCAACTTGACAACATTGGATAAAGAAAGTTTTAGCCGCCGCTTATGCTCTTTTTATTTATCCCTCTTATAACTTATAATCAGGGCACCGCGAATTTAGGTAAGATCATTATTCAGTGCCCTCTTACACCTCCTAAAGGGATTAAGTTTTAGTAACAGATTCTACTTATAAATGTTTTGAATATTTTAACCCTTCTCCCCTCTATTGATTATAATTATGTCTGGTTTGAATTATTCCATATATATATCTATTATGAATTGTTGTTAGTATAGGTACTGTTATTGTGGCCCATTAACCCTTCATATCGTCCTAGAATTTTTTGGGCCAGTTTATTGCGATTCAGCATCTATTTACGATATGACATTAAATTAGACCCCACCAGTAACGGTTTCATTGATAAATAGCAGCCAAAGAACTTTCCGCCGTATATTTAAAGCCTTAAATATTAAATTACATTGCACTTTCTTATCAATCGTAGCTGAAAAAGTTACCTAAAAATTTAGTACCTCGTAACAGAAGAATGATTTTTTATGTGGACATGCGATATGAAATTAACTTTGTCAATTATAATATTTTGAGAAATAAAAGATAAGCACAAAAAAATATTTAAAAAAAAAATACTAAAATAATCACAGATTGGAATGAACATTGGTGTGATGTCCACTCTCTTTAAAAATCTGACAGAGAATTTATACAAACAATATATTAAATGATAAAACATAAGGTTACCTCAAACATTGTAAGAAACTCTTATAAAGTAAAAAAAGTGTTATTTTAAAATATGTATTTAATGACGTAAGTACTTAATGATAAAAATTTATAGAAAAACTATGTATAACGTAGTTAGGTATTAAAAATGAAATGAAAAATATAGAAATAGCAATGACAACAAGAACAACGTCTATCTCAAACAAGAAAATACCGGGTTGAAGAAAATCTAGCTTATTTAAAAGTATTTCAAGATTGTCGTGTTTCTAGCAAAGCAATGCTGCCCGACATTTTATAGAGTTAACTAGGCAATTTCCTGTCTTCACTATGAAATAGTAAGAGATCTTGAATAGCAGGATACAAAATAAATTACGGAAACTACTAGCGAAAAAGTGATGGGAAAACTATTTTCGTTATTACGAGTATTTCAACCTAAATGATAAAACGTAAGAGTACGGATAACACTATGACCCTACACTTCATCTGTGGATCCTGGATAAACTTATCATAGATAAGTGGTAATATATAAGAAGAAGGTTATGTTGAAATATTAATCATATATTAAATACGTCTGAACTTTGATGACGTTTCCATTTTTAAATCAGATTAGGCCGGCGACACTAAAAAAGTCTTGATAACGGTTTCTTTAAGCAATCGTTAGATCACTTTGGAATTTTCGTACAAATGATCTTACTTACAATTGGTTTATGTACTCACACAAAGTTTACAAAGGGCACAAAAATAAAATCGATTCAAGGGTACTGCCTATGCAATAACGTGATATCTTAAAAATAAAAATAAAAATTTAACTTAGGTATTACCTAATCGTACATGACAACTAAATATACACTGATTATAATTCTACTCAAGCATTGCAATATCATTCAGAGACAATGAGCGATAGCAATAACTTTTGTCGCCAACTTATGTATAAGTAGTAGAATCCGGATATTATCTTTGCATTTCGTTCCACTGGTGTCTAACGGCGCTCATATGAATTCTATCGTACTCTGTGCTCAGAATATAAACGAGTCCCTGATTGTCCTAAAAGATTTTTACGATTCGTACGCTAAGTTTTTCAATTTCAACCGTTTTTAAAATGAATGGAAATATTTTAACGTCACTATTTTTCAAGACTGTTAGAAACTATAAGAGCTTCCATAATAGCAATCTGCATAAAAGCGAACCACTACTGCTTGGATAACTATTGTTATATATAGAAAATTTTATTTATACATATAATTTGCTCTTGAAACCTTGAAATATAAATATTCAATGAGTAGGTAGTTTGCTGAGCTATCTATCTAAGTATTACTGTCCTACATTTTTGTTTCTGCTTTCCCCTTATAAGTCTTAAGTCACTTATAAGTAGGTAGGTATATTTATATTACATTTTCGTTCTTATTATTATTAGTATCTATGGCTCTATTTAATGTACACTCCTACCTCTCCTACTTTCATTATCTTCTATTTTTGTCCATTGCTTAAAGCTTGCCTTGCAGAGATCGTTTTAAGTGATAACACCGCCTTTTTTCGTATAATGAATATCCTATATTTACTGTGATGTACATTAAAGTAATAAATCAACTGTAAACCTTAAATAACTTTAAGATTAAGTACAACTATTCAAATCAATTAACTAAGCAATAAACTTATGTTTTAAATCCTAACATAACTAACATACATTATGATTAATAAGTTTCTTACAAACCGCTCTAAGATTGGGAAGTGCAAGATTAGTTACATCAAAGTTCACACAACATGTGCACATAGTGTAAGGAGGGGCCGAGAACGCCCACCACCTCGCACTTTGTTGTAGCGCACTTGTGCACAAACACCGAATTCATGTTGGAAGGCATGAGCTGCATTTCGATGAAGCAAAACAAGTGGTCTAAAAATTTTAGACTTTCTTAACGCTGTAGTACGCTTATATAGCGAAATCTAATGCCCATGGTCACAAATGATTTGTCAAGCTAACAGTGACTGAAAAAGCTCGACTCAAGCCCATAACCTTAAACTAATCGGAATGAAAAGCAATCCAAACAGTATTTTCCAAGAAATCTTTCATAAAATAAATGGTTTAACACAAACATGCAAATATGTTACTTATAAATATGAGAGTACTTAATTTTTGGAAGACAGTTAAAACCTACGTATAGATTTGTATACATTTGTAGAAAGATTTCGTCGAGAGAAGCACACATTTCACACTCTTGCTAGAGACTTTCTTTAATCAAAATGACCTCCTTTCTTTTACACATTCGAAAGTCTGCCGGAATAGGAGTTTGTGATATTTCTGAAGCTGTGCCATTTGGGCCAAACTTTGACAAAATCTATGTTTATCTTATTGTATCTACATTATACTATGTGATCAAATGTGTTTGAAGTTTGTATAGAAAATATGTTTGAATCATTATTTTTTATAAAGAATTCGCCAAGATCTCACGCACTCAAAAAAACACTTTTTAGGAATAATGTGTAGTTGATTAAATTATACCCGTTTGATATAGCTTAGAGATGTCTATAGAAATTGCTAACACAAATACAACGTATTTTGCGTACTTATATAAATTTTTGTACAATATTGTCCCAGATCGTTGTAATTATATTGTGTACTCGTATATTATATCAATTTAGAACAGATTTTCACTACTGATTTTGAAAACTGAAGCTGCGAAAGCGATCCCTCGTTCAAAACGTTAATTTATAATTAAATTTTGAACGATTTCATATCTTCTGAATTACTGCAATGTTCAATAAACAAGATAACGGAAAACTTTGCAGAACTTGGCTTAAGATAACAAGAAGAAGTGAAACTCATTAAACTTTTATATTCCATCTTAGTCATGCACTTTACATTGATCTCATCGAACATTATTTAAAGGCAATGATTATTTACATTACTTGTATAAGAAATACATTTGATGTTATATGTTGACATTAAACGCACACTTAAATATTATTAAACAAAGGGATAATCAAAATTATAAATCATATTTTGAATCACATTTACAGAGTCTCTAGTTAAGGGAATATTCGAAAAATTCCAACAAAAAGAACAATTTTGGTTACAAAACCTCCATTAGGATTAAGTAGGAATAAGTTCACCAACGTTAACATAACTTACACTTTCAAACTTCCAGTGCTTTCGAGTTAAACTATAGTACCATTTAGTTTAACCTACTTTTAAGAGATGTAATTAATATTCTGACAGATTTATACACAAGTTACTTCTCTGTGGGTTATTCTACAAAAAATATAAAACCATAACCTCGATTGCATTGTTATTGTCGTGTAAACTAAAAATAATATCTTCCACTCGTAACACGAATACAAGTAGAAGATACTATTTTTAGTTTCGTTTTGTTCTATATATTGTATGCATATCACTCAGTATTAAAATCCTTCAGTTTCCGTGCCACACGTCCTGTTTCACAATATAACTATGAGGAAAGGCAAAAGTACTTAATTGATGAGTAAATTACTGACTGAATCGTACTTGTAACTTTCAGTGTGTTTAACGATTTTTGTTTTGGTATTTTTTATTTTATTTAGAAAACTTACAGTGTATTTATGCTTACAGTAAATATTACATTACACCATTCATTTATCAGTTTTCGAACATTATCAGCCCGATATCAGGCGGAATTATATCATTATAATGTGCAGCAAGATGTGAAATGTGTATGAATTCGATTGTACTATTAAATTGATGTACATACATACTACAATTTATTTTCATGTCAGTGTTTACACTTAAGTTATTTTATTATCCAACGTGCTGTTTCGTAATCCAATACCAATTTATGATAATAGTTATTGATCGATCATATGTCAACAATAAGTTAAGGCGCCATAACGCACTCTAGCTTAAAAACATTTTCCTTTAACGGTCACCCAGCGAAGTCAACCTGCACCCGCTACTTACCGTTAACTTAGCATACATTTACGATTAGATCACCATGTCAGCTTCATAATCATAACGCGTTGCACTGATGTAATTGATGGTGAAATTGATCACAATACATTCACAAACTTAATAACAGCGTAAAAACATTGAATAAAATATTTTTTTAATCTGAAATGACCTACTTGGAATTCTAACTTTTTTTCATGTTTCTGGTCTATTTAAAGTAAATACTTACGATATTTACGATAACCTACAAATATAATATAATATAAATATAATATGCAAATGTTCCCGGACATACACTGTGTGCAGTCCCCCAGTTGCAAAATGGTGATGGCAAGGGAGTCGTCGCTGATCCGCGCACTGACTCTGCTTAATGGTGTTCTGGCTTGGGACTCAAGTTTGGACCTATTTACGTCAACGCTTGCTGTATTTCGCAGAACATCAGAAAGATTCGTACAGACATTGTAAACGACTTTGATTCATCTGTAATGTTTGCATATATACTGTTGAAAATAAATAAATAAAAATAATAATAATAAGAAATGGTCTTAATAATACTGTATTAATAATTGTCAATAATTAATTATAAAATAAACTTTATCTACGCACTCGTAAGAGTGTACATAAAAATACGCACCTGTTCGAGATTGTATCATAATCGAATAATGATTTAGATAATACTTACGGAGATAATGGATTTAAGGCTTAAAGTAATGACTCAATTATAATATATGTAATTTTGATTTAATGCTTAATGGCAAAAGATAAATAGCTATTCTTATAACCTATATAAGCATCACGATGTTGAAAATTATCGCGTTTGATTCTTGGATCGGTTGACTCGTTAATGGTCGAGAAAGTTCGCTCTGTGTGTGTTCGTTTTTGACGCTTAGTGCAAAATATTCTTACAATGCCGGAACTAATTGATATTTGGGAACGTATACAAATGCTAACAAGGAAGGCAGCTAAAAGACACGAAATTGAGGAAGAAAAATGCCATTTAGGCCACCTCCTTCTCGAAGGACTACTGGACAGCCCAGATGAAATAAATCAGGTAATAATATTTTCTGCATTTACATTCTGAGTAGCCTGTTCATAGCTACGCTTAAATATCTTTAATACGATTAAAACATTTCAACAGTAAACCTAACAGTATCATATTTTACGACAAAGTATGAATTCCACTGTAATTAATATAGTAACGATATTGTTTTTGAACGGCTATTATATCTATATAAAAATGAATTATCTGACATTTAAACAATGCTAGTTCTTCACCGGCACTCCTTACAAGTCGATTAATATTAATGACGAGGGTTATGGTCAGGAAGACGTCGCTACCAAAAATAACGATATCTTCTGAAAATGGAAATGAAAACAATATACACTTAGCGAATTGAAATGTGTTAAGTAAAGTAACAAGCCAAGTGTTCAGAAACTTGTAAATTTAATCTGAATCGATAAACTTAGAGGCGAACCCTGTTTAGACGTTGTCATCGTTAACTCATACAGATTATGTTTACTAACTACATTTACAATATACATAAGTACATTTAACGTATTCTTAATTAATGAAATCAGTGTACATACAATCCTATTATGGTCTTTACGGAATTTAGATAAAATTACATATATAATAATTAAATGAAAGTTAAAATAGATTCTATCATATTGTTTATAAGCTATCTATAGGTATTATATTGTGAGTGAAAATTATATATCTGTTATGTCAATGATGTGTATTAATTAAAGCAATATACTCCATTTGTTAGTTAAAAAAATACTTGGTATTTATATTTTTATTTAGCCTAAGTATTGAATTATGAATAGATTGATGCTGCGACAGAGGAGACAGAGACCAACAAATCAGTAGCCGCACGATCAGCACGCTTGGCCAGCGCCATGCGTAACTTCGGATTGGGTATTGGCGACAGCGTGGTCATCATGGGACACAATAATTTGAATCTAGCGGTACCGTTCTACGCGTGCAATTACAACGGCCATCCCCTTTGCGCCGTCGATCCAAACGCTGATCCTAGTAAGTTTAAAACTGTGTGATATGTAATATGTGATATTATCGAAAGGAACACGCTTTTGTGACAACATAATATTGTAAGTACCAACGTGTATAGTAAATATTTACAGTTTACTGCCAGAAAGAGTACAAGTTCTATTTAAAAAGCCGAATTCGTCTATTTTACGTAGCACTCGTGATTGAAAGGATTATTACAAAAAAAAAAGAATACTTCGAAGTGCTAAACTATCAAAGTGGTTTTGAAGGTAAAAAAAATTGCTCTCCAACTAGCAAACAATGAGACTGAACGACCTGAATATAGGCTATTTCATAGTCATTACGGCTACAGTGATTTCCAATTGTACTTTACCCGCGAATACCGTTACGAGGGACATTCTTTGTGCGCTATTGATTCCAGCTCGGAGCCAGGCACGAGTACGTTCAAAACCTTTTAAAACCATTTGCGATAAACGGCACCGTCTCTTACAAAACTTTAAGTATTAACAATTTTAAATTGGTGTATAGATAATGCAAGACTGAAAATAAAATGGCTGTACATAAAAAAAAAGTTAAACGGTGAATGGCAAAGATTACTTCTAACTTATACCAAAAAAAATGTTAGAATATTTTCTAACATTTCTAAGATTCTAACATTTTTTTTGGTATAAGTTAGAAGTAATCTTTGCCATTCACCGTTTAACT
>DWEM01002417.1:0-12104 GCA_018245935.1 Agara belti belti
AAAATTATATGCGTTATAATTTAATAATTGATTTAATGAACTACGGTCGATTTTCGGCCGCTAGGCGACCACTAGTATAATTTAATACAAAAAAGCTGGACAATATATTCATATATCATTTTAAAGACTAAGGATCAGTTGGTCATTAATAACATAGTTTTAATTAAAAGAATAACATACTTGATGGTTTTTTCCTGTTCTTCGTCCCTATTAGCGATTAGACGCGCACGCGCTTCCCGCTGCAGAGTGACGTCAGCGGCTTCTTCCTTTGCCACGCCAGCGGCTTTACGAGCTTTGTCTTCCGGCGTATCGGTCCAAGTAGATCTACAACATTATTTGTAAGCTTGTAGCTATACCGAAATGCAAATTGAGCGAAAAACTTGGCTGCGACATGTTTCATGGCTAATATGAAACTCTATGGTAATATTAATCAGATAATATAAGTGATTGTATACCTATCTGACATATCTGGGCCCTCCTTGGCCCTAAAACTTCGAGCTTCTAACCCCAGGTACTTAGCTTTGCCTTCAGGCAACTCTAACATCCATTGCTCTCGAGATTTTATTTTAGAATCGCTGAGAGAATGGCCATCGATATTTTTAATTTTCATTTCCAAAGCTCGTTCTTCTAAACGCTGATGAGCATCTGATAATTTAGTATCTATACCAGCAGGCAGTGGGCCTATACCTCTGTCTTCATCTGAACTTTCATATTCAACCACTTCGCTGCTTCTATCAGCCAGCACTTTCCGCATATTTTCTGGTATTGACGGTCCTGTAAAACAAAACCAGCATGTATTAAGCAAACTTACCAATCAGTATCTATCCTTTCTTAGTTCAAAACTATTTTGTTACCAAGTTTTTTAGACTTTTGCACTTGAGCCGGTATATCATTATCTGGTGAAGTGCTCTTTCTGAAGCGTTTAATTAAGTGTGGAGGTAGTGCTGGTCCACATACATCCTTATTCAGCTTGTCTTGAAAATTTGTGTCACTTCTATTAGTAGAACGTTTCAACTTATGCCTTAAATCTGATGGATCAATACCAATTTGATCAGAATCATCACTTAATATTTCTCCTTCTTCACTGCTGTCTTTTTGGTTACCTTTTTGGGTTGATGTAACCTCAGTTGTGTCAGATAAGTTAATAGTTTCAATTTTCACATTATCTTGTATATCCGTTGTACTACTTACTTCAACAGATGCATCACCTTTCTCCTTATCAGACTTTACACTTTTCTTTTTGTGTTTCTTCTTGTGTTTTTTTCTTTTAGTTTTATGTAACTCTTTTTCTAAATTTAAAAGCTTTGCTCTGAGCCTTTCGTCATCTGATGAATCAATTTCACTAGATTCTTCAGATTTAGCTTTTAATATAGCCGGTATCATATTATAATAAGAACCAGGTTGAACTTCAACAGACCCATCACTAATTTCATTTTCATCAACAATAATAGGGCTACTAACTTTTCGTATTTCTGAGGCACTAGGTTTGTGTATTTCTGATGCACTAGGTTTGTGTATTTCCGAGGCACTAGGTTTGTGTATTTCTGAACGCTTCTCTTTTTCTGGAGATAGAGATTTTTTTTCTTTTTGTCTATTATCAACCCTTTCGACACTTCTGTGTCTTTTACTTACTACATCTTTTATTTCTCCTTTTATATTACGAATTGATAAAGGAGATTTTTGATACCTACCTCTTGCAATTTTGAGTCTGTCCCTACTACTACTTCTGCGATCTAGTGTTTTTGATCTGCTGTTAGAATCCCTATCATATTTTATTCTTTCCTGAGATCTCCTTGGTCTACTTCTATCACCTGAGTACCTTCGTCTAATCGGTGAATGTCTAGAATATCTATGCCTATCTCGAGATCTCCGATCATAATCATTAAGTTCCCCTCTTTTTCTTTCAAGATCCCTATGATATCCATCATTCGCTGACCGTCTGCTTCTTCCCGAAGACCTTAATTCCTCTTTCCTATTTGATCGCAGTTCTTGATCATCTTGGGGCTTAGAGCGACACTTGAATCTTCCAGTCTCTGAATCACTGCTTGATTCATCAGATAGCATAATGGTACCTAAAACCAAAGAAAAGGGTTTAACTTATTTAGGTAAAAAAAAATTACCATTAAGTATGACTAAACATTTATTGTACATATATACACTAGAATATTCTTGTCTTCATAATCATAACATATTTATAGTACTTTAAATTAAAACATTTTGGCAATTTTTTTAGCACTATAACGTATTGATTTTAGGATTCCAGCAGTTGGAATACCCTTTAAGGATTGCCTTACACTTGATTGCCACACCAGATCTTTTAAAATTTGTCCAAGTATTACTGCACAATCAATGTCATATGCAACAGCTCGTAGGACATCCTCCATATCCTGCTGAGGCCCACCATGATTCCAAAACTTGACAATTCTCTGTTGAGGAATCATTGGTAACTGCATGAGGTGGTGTAGTTTAGTCTCTGGGTGTAAGTCTTGATGACACTGAGAATCTCCCATTGGGAAGTCCACATAGGCATGGAAATGTTGCAAGATGGGCTTGTACAACTCACGAAAGTTGAGAAGTTGCGGCTGTACAATATTTCTTACTTTATTTTTATTTTCCCCAAATGTCATTCTGAAGTCACCGGCATAGCTCAAATTAGATATAGCAAAATAAAATTCATACTCAGAAAAAGTTTCAGGTAAAATAAGAAGAGCAGTATGAACAGCAGAGCTTAAGTTAGATTGCAGAGCATTTTGCAGCTGTGAACTATTTGTTTGTTTGATAATCTCAACAGGTTTATGGAGTCTGCCTGCCAAATACAAATCATTCCAGTCTAACAGATCAGCAACCAAGTCTTTTTGGGATACTACACCATACTTGATGGTAACATTCTCTTCCTTTAGCTCCACCAAGGTGTTAAAGTAAACTTTGGCGCCCCAATTCTCTTGGAATTTGGCAACAAATCCTTTTCCCAAATAGCGTAGCGCCGAGTAATGTGACGGATTCATCTCGATGTTAGCTCCGTGCCACCTATACGAGTTTTCGACGCAGTAGATGAGATCGATCATGTTGTGCTTTTTTTCGTTGCCTATCTGCGGTTTAACTGCTGACCCATACGCGAAACAGAATGTGAAATTCTGAGGAAATTTAGACAGTATTCTATAATATAATGGTGAGATATCTCTCGCTATTCCCACCGCTTTGGCAACTGTAGAACTCATGTTTAGGTTTATTATAATAAATCAATAGAGTAATCTTCTGACCTGCGGAAGTTATTTCGTGGACGTCGACCGACGTATTAAGGTTCTCGTGTAGCAAACTTCACTTACTTAGTATTGAAGATATAAAACTGTTACTCATATACCCCAATTGATTAATAATTCATACATTCATTATATGACAACTGTAAAATCACTTAATTACACTGAACTTCTAGCGTCACTTGAAAGATGTCCATTACAATATGCATTGCACGACCATTGATTGCGTATATTTTGTTCTGTGTACCTTAGGGCTGTCAACATTCTTGTGTACCCTAGGGCTGTCGACATTATCTACCAAATTGATTGTCGAAACGGAACATAGAACCTAATCGAATAATTGAATGAATATAAATAATTATTACATTTAAGTAGATTATTATAATTAAGAAGAATAGCGTACCATTTTGCCATACTCTTAATTGTAATATTTTAATAGGTAGTTTGATCGGAATCCAAGGCTGCAGAATAGGACTCGAAAATAATCTGCTCATTGATTAACGTGTCCACAGATGAAAATTTGACACCTTAAAATTACATTTTACATTTACATGTCGGTGTCGGTGTGACTTTATTTTTCTGTTTTGCATTATTGCAACTTTGTGATTATCCCATACATTTATTTCTTATGGTGTTTCTTAATCGCAACTGGTACTTGAAGCACGATAATTTAAGGTTAAAATTTGTTAAACAATAATGTCTAGTGCAGATAGAATTGATTTTGAAATGGAGGTAGAAGTGGAGAGTGCATCATCCGGCCCAACAGTGGATGTACCAAATCCTACGTCTCCAGCGGCACCAGCGCCTGGGGGCACTAAGAGTGTGGTGGTGACAACGGCCACCTCGGGCTCTGTAACCGTCTCACTACACCCACTGGTAATTATGAACGTATCCGAGCATTGGACTCGATTGCGGGCCCAGGAAGGATCGCCACAGACTGGTAATTTTATAAATATTGTTAAGATGATTGCAACAATGTAGAACTTGCTGTGGTGATTTCGATCATTAAACTTTACATTCTATGGTATAAAGTATGGTATGGTAGTAAAAAGTTGGATACCATTATAAAAAAGCTTAGGAAAATAAAGTACAAATCATTGTATTTGAAGAACACGTTTAATTGTCACATTAACACACTAACATATTTTAATACTTATATCAGTCTTTTTTATCACTGTGGGCATATAAGTAGTCATCTCTTGTAACATGCTCTTCCAGCTTTCATGTGAAACCTTCCATATGTTTTGATGTAAAGAAAGGCATTGTTAACATACATTTCTGTCAAGCTCATCCCTCAAAAGCTCTGAGGTTGATGTTGGAACTCTGCCGAGACCATAACTTGATTTTCAAGCCCCTTTTATGTACTTGTCTACCTAAGATACTTCCCCGGTCTAAAGCTTTTGGCTGGCAGTGTATATATTGTATTTTATAAGTGTATATGTATTCTATTTCTGTAGTAAAATGTATTCTCTTTCAGTTGTCGGAGCACTGATTGGTAAACAGAAGGGCCGTAATATTGAAGTGATGAACTCTTTTGAATTAGTGTTCAGTCTCATTGATGGTGACATTATAATTGATAGAGAATATTACAGTCAGAAAGAAGAGCAATGTAGGTGCCTCTTTTTTTAACCTTGGTTTCACAACGGCATCTGTCAATCAAAATTTTCTGCTATAATATCATATGGGGAATAATCCAGTTATTACTTGTAGATACAATTTGGGCTAGCCCTTATGCTATTGAGCTGCAGCACAATATGTAATATTGATATGCAGCAATCAGGCTCATCATAATGATAGATCATATTTAATTAGTCCAATGCTATTGGGGTCTATATGAAGTTGTGATTATATTGTCACAGTTAAAAGTCCATCGCTTATGATTGGCTGCAACATATTTTGCTTTATCATCATGTTGTTTCTGAAGTAATATGGGGAATGCGGTTGTGAGGACAAAATTATAATAGTTACATTTCGTATTTCAGTTAAACAAGTATTCTCAGAGATGGACTTCCTGGGCTGGTATACCACAGGAGATACACCAACAGAGAAAGATATCGCTGTGCACAGACAGATTTGTGACATCAACGAGTGCCCAGTAATGTTGATGTTAAATCCGGCTGGAAGGAATGGAGATGTGAGTGTTAAACATTTATAACCCTATAGTTGTTACCAAACTGTAATGTACCAATGGATGTATAATTATTTAATTAATTCTATTAAGAATAAATTGCATCAAGAAAAAGGTGGACTTATCTAATGTGTTTCATTTCTTCAATAAATGGGAAGGATTAATGTGAAGCGAAATTAATTAATGTGAATTTTTTTGCAGCAATTACCAGTAGTTCTGTATGAATCTGTCATTGATGTTGTAAATGGACGTGCTACTATGCTGTTGGCGCCACTTACATACACATTGGCTGCTGAAGAAGCCGAGCGGATTGGTGTAGACCATGTTGCTCGGGTATCCTCGGGCGAAGCTGCTTTGAATAGTTTAGGTAAGCATATGCCAATGCTATAGATGAATACTTGTCAATATTATATGTAACCACCTTCCAAATTCTTAACCTAGTATTTCATCCGAAGGGACACACACTAAGCAAATGTTTGTATTCATTATTATTAAAATGCTATATTAGATTAGCATAACCCCTAATTAGCAGTGAAAGCTTGAAAAAAGAATTGTAGGGAAAACTATTTGTAATAAAGTGTTAACATTAGTTGTAGATAATTATTTAATAGGACAATTTTACTACTAGGACCGGCAAACACAGTACATCTGCTTCTCAACTGCTCAAACTTAATACTAAAATCTGTCGTGTTGTCCAGTGGCAGAGCACCTGACGGCTCAGCGTTCGGCCATCAAGATGCTGGTGTGTCGCGTGCGCGCGGTGCTGGCCACGGTGCGCGCCATCCGCGACGGCGTGCTGCCGCCGCGGCCCGCGCTGCTGCGCGAGGCGCGCGCGCTCTCCAACCGACTGCCGCTGCTCACCTCGCAGCAGTTCCGCACACACTTTTATAATGTAAGCACCGCCCTGTATACACTCAATGCACCTCTAGGTTTTGTATGTACTAGCTTGGGCTAGCTTATTTATATAATACATATATGTAAATTAAACAAACTCTCAGGGCAAAAGTTCTTGACATCTTGCAATAGAAAGCCAGTTTACAATTTCAACAGACAAGAAAGACTACTTTGTTTGTTATCTAATGTTAACTGGGGCTATACAAATATGCTTATTTGTTACAATGCCTACATTAAAGCACACCACTCCCCTTGGCATGTCGGCATCTATCTAAAGTATAGTATTTTACCCTTAATTTAATTTTTCTTTCAGCAATGCAACGACGTAGCGCTCATGACGTACCTGGGCACCATAACCAAGGGCTGCAACGCCATCAACCAGCTCGTGAACAGATTCAATGTGATGTACGACCGACAGGGTATGGGCCGCCGCATGAGGGGACTCTTCTTTTAGGGTGGACGTTAGACCTATTTGTAAATATTTAGCTATAGTTATCGGCATTTAATTTGAGCGTTAGATGCGAGTCTCGATCTGCATATAGCCTTCAACTGCTGTCGACTTACAGAACTACTCGAGTACAGTAAAAGCATTGGGTTTACGTTGGATACGGTGACCGAATGAACAGTTTCGTCCTCAGTTTACATGTTTTCGTAACGCGCTGGATATGAAAGCATTTTATATATGTAGTTTGTGCCTTAGGTAATTCATTTCTACTTATATTTTATTATTCGGTGTAAAACTAGTCAGAATACAGTGTGTCCTCTGTTTCTTTTGCTAAGGTCGCGTCCTCAAGTCGAGAGCGGGGCGTTGGTAAAATGAATGCACATTGTGATTATGCCCCGCCCTCTCCGTCGCGCCCGCTCCGGTGATGGCAGCGGGTAATGTGTTCCGTTACCGTCACGATGTCATTAGTTCTCGCTGTAAGATGACTTGTGTGCTTTTATTGTTCTGTTTGGTACGTTCACACCTCGGCTTGCCATTGGTCTATGAGCGATAGAGTTAACGCTGTTGTAGAACTTACAAATCATCACTCAATTTATACACTGGAAACTATGTTTCTCTTAATATTCAACGTATATAGAAATAATGGAAAATGACACTCACGTTCCCCCTGTTTACTACAGTGTATTGATGCAGCTTTGAATGGATTAGTTTTTCGTTTTTTTATTCGAGACGGTTCAAATGTAATGGTGCGTTTTACTTTGAACTCGAGATAGCGATAAGTGAGACGCGCTGTTCAAACTCAGACCTATTTATGGACTGTGCTTTCGAAATATAGTACTCCTGTTTTAAGACTATTTCTTATTTTGTGCTAACATGAAATTGTTACGCATCTTTTATTTATTGTACATACTTATATTAAATTTTTTCCTCAATATTTCGTTAGTTTTTGGTTCGTTACCATCTGTGTGTCAGGAGCGCGTCCGCGTATCGTAACCTACTCTTTATTATAATAAAAAAAAGCAGCATTTTTATACGCAAATCTATATGAACAAATATTTTCTATTGTCTCTATGTAATTCATTAGAAATATTTTATGTAAAATGAACTGCATTTATATTTAGAAATCTAACCATAATTGTCTATGTCCACTTAAAAATAAGAGTAATATCTCAGCGTTCAGTTATTTGCTTTTAGTTGCTGGATTGTGATTGATCAGTTTTGTTGCGCACCAATTTTACACTAGAAACAAAAGTGCATGCATGTTATATCAATCGTATTCTATGGAAATATTTTCCTAATTTACAAATCGAACACTTTTTCTAGTTTGTTTAAGACTTCGACCGTCAGATTCTAGAGTAAGTTAGACGTGTGTATTGTCACATTTAATTTAAACCGAGAACCTACATTCTGAGCGTGGATAATGTTATTGCCGTTCTTGTGACTGATTTGTATATTTCGTGAATAAATGTGGTTATGAAATTCTATATAGTTTATTTATTCTAATCTTGTTTCCTTTCAGGGTCTTAGGCATGTTTTCAATTTGGTTAGAATATCATTCAATTTGTGGAAACGCTTTTGTGTCTAGGTTAGGTTCCGGCCTAACGCACCCATGATGTATGAAATGTTTCAGTGTGTTTTGTTTCAATTCTAAACAAATAATATACCCAACACACCCTTCTTGTTTATAGGATACATAATTAAGTATGAATAGGTACCTATTTTCAACACACAAGATATAAGTATTAAGCACAAAAGGCACTTAGGTGGTAACTACATAATACGTAAGTACATAAGGAATATAGGCGTGATGTTACGTTTTTTTTTTTACATAAGGCCAAAATCCTTGGATAGGAACTTGGTACTTGCGCGTTGATAAATGACAAATGCATGATGATAGCATAATGTTGGTCAGCTCTTGGATAATTGACCGCTACGCTACGCTCTGTTTCATGTACCCATTCCCCAGAGAAGTCGGTCTTAGTTATTGTCATATTACTTAGAAGTTGGTAAGAAATTTTGATTGTTGCACCGCATAGGGAAAGAAGACGAGTTGCAAAAAATCCTTTCGTAACGGTGCGAATTTTAATGTAATTAGTAGGAAAAGAGGATGTTGTACTGAAAATACTGAATAGATGCAATTATTTATTCCCATCTTTACGATATTTCGTAAATCGTTACACAAAATTAACAAAGTTTGGACACATTGAGATTCATGCTATGGAAGACTTGTAATCAATGAAGCGAAGTTTTACCATAATAAGTCTTACATCACACTCTCTATATCGTAGTGTCCAATATTCAAGTTATAGATAGAATATTTATATTAATGATAAATAATTTTATATTATAACTACAGTTATTCATTTGCCGAAAGCTTAAAACAAATGAGGCTAAAAATTCAGATGAGTATCAAAACAATTCTGAGTTTTCTAAAGAATAACGTAAATAGTACAAGGTTACTTAAAAGTTTTAGGCAAATATAAAAGTCTTTAAATAAATATACAAGGAAATCAAACTAACATTTTTTAAATATGAATAAAATTACAGTAAGCGGATACCTAGTTGAAAATAACTTTATATGAATCTATGAAATTTGAATATTTTTACAAAATGGTAACAGTGTCATTCTTAATACTCATATATTCGAAGATAAGTAGTTAAATATGATAACCTGTGTGGCCAGGTACAGTATAATTATACAATTTGTTTAAATATTTTTTTGTAAAATTGTTAAAGTATCATATTTATGTAAATTTCGCTTACGAAACACCTTTAAATACATATTTAGTGTAGTGAATTCATAAAAACCCTACAATATACAATTTTATAATTGTACTGATATTTTGTACAAAAATATTTAATGTTACATTCGTTTTAATCGAATTCAAAATTTATAGTATTGCTTTCATGTATCTATATAATATTATTATCAATTATCATAAACACTATCTAAAACTGCACAAACATCGTGTAAATAAGACACAGTCGTCAAAATCACGTCGCTATCAAGAAATGGATATTAAAACATATTGAAATTATAAATGCATCAAACAAACTCTGATTAATGATCAAAAATATATGTATATAATGGCAAGACCGAAGGTATATATATTTATTTATGGTGTCTCGAGTCTCGGAGAAGGCAATGCAGAAACAATCAAAACGTTTCTGTTGGTAACTGTATTCATGAACAAATGTATTAACTTTGAATTGATCTTTCACCTTTTTTCCAGGGTCACCAGAAAGATATTCTTGTATACCAAAATTTAATGCATGTGTGTGGAACAGCTTACGCGATTAGTTTTTAAATCTGCTGTGTTTATGGTCTCCTTTTGAAATCCGTTGTGTGTTAAGGAGACATGTTAGTGTCACACACTAATATAACGAGACGATCCTGCTAACCCACACATTTAAATATGGATTAATATTAAAGTTATATATCTATACTTCGCATTCGAATATATTATGCTAATATTGCCAATCTCATTTACACTTAATGTGTGTTTATATTTGTTCCAAGAGTTTGTTTATCACTCAATTTACGTAGATAGGTGATATAATTAAAAATAGAAGCAGAAAGACGCGAAAGATCTTCATAGATCACTACTTGAGTTCTATGGGAAATCCACAATGCTCTTGATATAAAATATCAAGGCAATGTATTCTACACGTATAGAAGAGAAGCAGAAATATTTTGGTCGGCCTAGTGCCTTCACATTTTTAAACAACGGAAATTAATAATCATGAATACGTGCAAATTATAGCTTTTGTTCAATAAATGCTATTTCAAACTCAATTGATAAATATATTTCAAAATCTTATAACGGATAACATGTAAATATCTATTTGGACATAACAATTTCTCGGATACACCGAAAGTCATGATTTGTTGACTACATCTTGTCGTTCCGGTTTTATTTTTAATCGTCTGGTATTTTTTCAATGCCAATCAGTTCGTCAAAGAGTGAGTGATTGTCAGGAATAACGTGTGGTTCGTGAAGAATTTGTCGAGAGAACTTCAGTACTGCACGCGCTAGTTGACCAACCGTCCATTTTCTGTCTACCAACACCCTGACCAGGGTGTCCAGCTGAAAAAATAGAATTTTTGCATATACTAATAACGTAAATGATAGATTTTTGTTTTTTTTAATTTTGTTTTCTATACCGACCCCACGTAACGTTACTAACTCAATTTGGCGTTTATAAACTTCACCTTGAACAATTTTTCATTCCCAAACGTGTAATATATGAGAGCAGGTACTCCGGAGACGCTCGCGGCCAGCCACTGCAGTATCAGCTTTAACTGGGCATGTCCACATTGACGCCGGCCGCAGCCCCAGTTGCCGGTCGCTACGGGTCTACAGCATCCACCCGACACTATCTTGTGAGCTAGTTCATTTAGCTGGTGAAAAATATGCCACGTTATAAAAACTACTTTGCTACAGCACACTTGCCTTAATTGTTCAACATGAAGTCAATACATTCAACAATGGTCTAATTATACGTTGTTCTGAAATTAGAACGAATTTCTTGGAATTGAGGATTTAAATAGAAACATTTATATGGTCTATAAATATATTTTCCTTCTAAAAGGATAATAAGAATCTTAAAAGTATGTGTGTTCACGCGTGTTTCTGCCTAAAAGTACAATTCTCGCAGTTGTTCAAAAGGTACTTATCTATTATAGTCTTAGGTTTGTTTATTATAGTCTCACGATAGTTTCTAGGGTTGCCTTTTTAAAAAAGTCTATAGACTACAGCTAGAAACACACTATGGTGTGCCGTAATTGTGGCGTGTCGCGACCGAAGTCTATCGATTTCATACATTTTGTTAGTTTAGACACACATTATAATAGTGTGTTATATGAATATCTGTTGTGGCGCCGACTGCGGGATCTGGTCGTGCCGTGTGAGCCAATTTATATAACGAAACTAACTTTTTTCTCTCTTCATAAATCTCATTAATAACAAAAATTTAAGATCCTCTTCAAAATCATTCTCAGAATCCGAATTAAACATTTAGAACGTTAGAGCGTTGTAAAGGTTAGTTTAGACCAGAGTTTCCCAAACTTTTTTGTGTCGTAGACCCCTTGCAGGTTGTCATAGACCCTTAGGGGTCTATCACTGGTTTAGACTGTTCAGCAATAATATTAGAGCGCGCCCTTATACGACCCATTTCAACACGCCACAACATAATAGTATACTACTAGCTTAAGTGTTTGTTAAGGGATATCGCCTCTTTACAAGAACAACGTTGTATTTGTAAAACCACAACTTTTCAGGAGAGCAATTTTAAACATTTAACCGTTTATAAATTCTAAAATATTGATAATTTTACTGTCGGAAAACTATTAAATTGTTGCGGTAATTAATATGCTTTC
>DWEM01002418.1:0-12104 GCA_018245935.1 Agara belti belti
GGAGAAGTTACAGTCCAAACCGTCTACTCTGCCTAATACAAAAGATTTTTCAAATATCGTCTGTGACGTTTCGGCGAAAGCAAGTACATATCTATCTACTGTTAAAACTACACGAATTCGCATATGTTACAGGGTAGATTAATAGAATTTGTCCGCCTGAAACTATACTCCGTTTCAGAAGCTTCCTAAAAATCAATCATATATGTATATCTTTATATCTACAAAAAAATCTGGTTTAATTAACGTATATTATGTCTCTCAATAAATCCGGTTTTGAATTCCATTCGATTCTTCAACAAACATCTGCTTATCGATATGAGATAAAAAACTACTTGGGAACCGTTATTTTAAAATTATTGGGTCAGCTTCGTCCCATTCCATATGTAATTACAGATTTTTTGTCACTTCTGAACACTTGAACTTAAAAACTTGAGCACTTGACGTAAATGACATTATAATGAGGAGTATTTTGAGTTTGCTTGACGATTTTGTACTGTCTATTCATTGTACTGTACTGTCTATACAGTGTGTTATATTGTCTATTCATTGCCCTGAGTGGGAATTGAACCCACAGCCGTCGTCATGGTAGCCATTTTCACTAACTATTGCACCAACGTGGCCGACTATTTTTAAACTGAGAAAAGAATTTTTATTGTATACATACTTTAGGATAATTCCATTTAATGTTCTCACTACGTCAATTTAAATGGGACGGCCGGTAACAAAATTTTATGCTTCGCCACAAGCTCGATGGGATGTATAATGACTCTATAATTTAATTACCTCTCCTTAAACTCTACATCGGTATATTATATCCCTAATTGCTTGTTGAACAAGTTTTCGACGTATTAACTTTGCTTTAGATTCATATCACAAGTTTTATTGTTTCCGTTTCACGTAATGAGATAAAGTTGAACTGAAATTGTTTTAAAGTTACGTTTCGCTGCTTACTCAATACGCACGTACTTTAGTGCTAGTTAAATTACACAACTTTGGCTACGGTCAGCTATACGATAGATGACTTTTTTGTCGAAAAAATTTAATAAGCGTTGTGATATTTTAAACGTACGATATATTTAACAGTTACTTTTAAATGTTATCATTACGCATCAGTAGAAACACGTCTTTAATTCTTACGTAAACATCCGATACTTTGTATCAGTAGAAACAAAAGGGTAACTTTTAACGATTCCATGACCATTTTCTCGAAAAAAATCGATATTTACGAAACGTTTAACGTGAATTACCAGAGCCATTTTGACGTTCGCTTTTAAAAAAATATATCCAACCAAATCTTTTCATTGCTAAACTCTCAATCGGTCGCCCTAAAATATAAGGGTACGGACCGAATCGGCAAATAGAATAAAAATGTTCTGCAATCGGTACCGGAATACATAATTTTATGAATAGCCAAGTGTATGGTTATTCATAAAATTATGGCTTTTCTCCCGGTCTACTATACCCTCAGGGACACACAAAGCTGAAGTAAGATGACTAAAACATGACATTCATTGAGTGGATGTATGTACCTTATAATGAATAAAACAATTTGAATTTGAAATTGAATTTGAATGTATTTATGAATGTATTCGAACTAAACTCGAAAAATAAAATTATACTTAATGTAAACGGAAAAGTTTGTTTGGTGAAAACACAAAAGAGATTTCCTATCGAATACTATACACGTGTACTACATGTTTAATGATCGGGCACTTTTTATAGAAGTACCGAACAGGCGTACAATTGCCTGCCCTTAGGAGGTCATGTT
The DNA here is from genome assembly GCA_018245935.1 of Agara belti belti. Taxonomy (NCBI): domain Eukaryota; kingdom Metazoa; phylum Arthropoda; class Insecta; order Lepidoptera; family Hesperiidae; genus Agara; species Agara belti. The sequence goes on from DWEM01002418.1 coordinate 1,769, forward strand.
GAACGTTCGATGCCGGTTCAATAAACGAAAGTTAGACAACAGTCGTTAAGCCTTGTCAGAGACCTTCAGCGCGGTTTATAAACTTCCATTAAGCGGGTTAGTATCCACAATATCTATCTAGTATCACCACTAGATCAATTATCACGGTTCAGTTTTCACTACGTTGATGATAATGATTCATAAGGAGCACTGTACGTCTGTTACGTATTCGCTTATAAATATTTATGTTTAAACAAATGCTCAACAGTAACAGCAACACCAATAAAGTCGCATGTAACAGCTTATTTTAATACTGTACTGTTAGGCACACAAAATTTGTCACTAGACATTTTTATTTCTTTTCTCATTTATGTATATTTATACAATAATTAACTTTACGCTAATAGTAACGATATTAATAGTTATTTATTTATTTCGATACAGGGATAGTTAAGGAAAAAATAATATCAGGACAACCGGGAATTTAAAAACCAAATAAGAATCTCCAAAAGGAAATACATTCCGTGCGATTCTGTGAAATGATCATTAATTATTTAAAATGAAAAAGGACATTGAATTCATTTGAATTGCAAACAAATTTCATTTAACAACAAAACGAAATTCAAACCGTACCCTGGCGGCTAATGTTGTCGATCTCGATAAATTGGAGTTGGAAGGTTTTAGGGGTAGGTGCTGTGCAGGTTTGATAAAACAATCTACCATATTTTAAACTTTACTAAAGCGATATGTCATTCTGTCATTATAATTGAATGGAATGCAGAAAGTCGCAGTTTGTACATAACAATACACAATATATTTAACGGACTGTATTACGCGGCGTTAGAGAGACAGCAATCTTAAATAGCTCGTAATTGAGGCAGTTGAGATATATTACACTTGTGTTGTAAAAACTGTACGTTCATTTTTATTTTTTTCACTTTTTCGTCATGTATTTGATAAGAGGACTTCACAAACACAACAAAGCCACTGAAAAGAGTAGGTAGGTACTGTAGGTATTTACGCGCGAAATGGAACAACGAATACTTTGTAGTCACGACCAAAACAGTCGTGTTCGTGATAGAATTTCTTAAAAACCTTAAAAATAATTCCGTAGGCCACGTAAACGGAGCGCTCCGAACCGCAGACATGACTTGTTTTAAATAAAATAAAATAAATTGTAAGTACAGTACAAAAGTACAAATAATGAATACTGTGAATTTAAATTTATTATTCCCCAATCAAAAAACTGGAATTAATTTAAAAAATTAAGTCACACGACACAGTCAGAGATTATATTATTGAACTCACTTTATTAATTATTAAATAAGTACCTATGTTTTTCATTGATATGTTTTGTATTACAGGCAACCGAAATGGAATAGAAACTTAACATTCATAATTATTTATGATGATCTATATATACATTTTATTCGTAGGCTTACTTGTCATTATTAAACATTACCTAGTAAGGTAAATGAGTAAATAAAAAAGAGTAATGCAATTTATTATTAATCAATAAGCAATGTATTTACCAACTATATAAAAATAAAATCAAAATATCTAACATTAACAACAGATTAACATTGAAAGTATTGAAATAACTTTTATACCTACAAGAACATTAAGAGTACTTTGTATTAATCGACTTTCAAGTCGGTAAGAACCCACTGAACGCACCAAGACCCCTTGTAAAATAATAAAACCCTCGCAGTGTAACATTGTACTTAAATTGAAATTTTTATTACTAAAAATATATTTATTTTATACCCACTCAAGCAACAAAACATACAATGTTTCATTTGTAATCCGTATGGCTGTTTGTCGTTAGTGTTACTTGCCGTTTAAAGGAATTCCCAGAAATATCAGAGGAAAACAATGTCTTGTTAGCTGTTCATGGCTGTGTGAGTTAATAAACTGGCGTGTTAACTATCACTTCGAACGATTAGAGCTAGCGAGAGCTTAATAAATTGCAGAATCAGGCAAAGGCGCCGCCGCGACGGCCAGCTCGTTATGTGCACAGAGCACAACGTTTGTCTGCACCGCCGACCAAGTAATTCAGAAATACGTCCCCGATCAAAACCATTAATGTAACAGAGGTCAATTTCGTTACAAAAATCACGCAAGACTCCGGTAAGAGCTTCGCTAATAAAACAATTGAGATTTATCAGGATACCAAGTTCTTTGGAATATACTTAAATCATTGCCCCTGTCATACACTCTTTAAATGCTTTAAAAGAAAATTTGTTTTTATGAGCTCAATGAAGAACAATGTGCGTGTGAAGTGGACTTCGGAGACCCAGTACGGTAAGATAAATTTGAGAGGATGACCAGTTCACGGGTACCTCTAGTAGATGAGCTTGAACTTTTTATATTGAACAGGCTGACAAATAGTCACACGGACCCCCTGATGGTTAATGGTTAGCGTCGTCAATGGACATTTGCAACACCAGAGGCGTCAGCAATCACCAACGGCACACCAGCCCTAAATAGTGACCGCATAAATTACTAACGCCGTTGTGGGTTTGAACGACATTTTTACTTGATTGATGTAAAGGGACGCTTGGGGTCTGAGAAAAGCGCCGGAAACGCTTAAGAGCGATCTTTAAATACTTACGTCGATCCACATTACGTTTGCGTCATTGAGCTGCTAGTTGTGTGTTCTTGATTCCGAATTTCTTGTTTGGATTATTCAACCGAATCTTAGTGCTGCTGTAAATATCTCCAGAACTCCACACACAAGTAGCGTACAATTTGTATGGCATAAATACGTAGTCAGCGATAAGCGTGAAAAAAGGTTTTGCAAACCTCGAATCTCTAATTGTACGAAAAGAATCTAGACTTTTTTTTCTTACTGAAAAAACATATTTTAACAGGTAGTATATGAGAGAGTAAACACGAAGTAAAAAGTGAAAAAAAATCTTTATAAATGAAAGGAACACAAAAATTGGACGTAAAAGCTGACATAAATCGTGGAATACATGAAACTAGGATTTTTGTAGAGGATGTTGAAATGAATCTCCTGTAATACACATATGAAGTACTACGAAGCAAACAGTAGATATAGGGTAAAACGGATGACATAAAAGAGGCTTTACTCTGCAATGAGCGAAAAATACCCTTTCAACTGTTAACCCTCTTCTATTTCTCTGTAAATTGCATCGTCAGTTCATTTGTAACATGAGTTGTGTTTGTCGCTTTGACGATTTGATGTTTCTGTCAGCTTGTGCTTTAGTATTTATATGTCAGTACGTACGTTGTAATGCAATTTGGACTCATTTTTAGACACCTTTACTTTCAATAATAGAGAAAGAATAATATACATAATATAATGTATTGTGAAATTCTGTTAAAATGTGAATTAGTAATTCGATATCCAAGGACCCTTTTGTATGTCATAAATGACAGATGTCAAACTAAAAAAAAATTGTAAGTAAGTATACATAACTTTCGGAAAAGTATCACAAATAATTTACTGTGCATTTTAAACAAATTAAAACCCTAATATATTGACTCGATTGTCACCATGGAGTACGCAGTTAAAAAGTAACCTTAACGACTGATCGTGAGGGACTGACGGAACATTTCAAACAAGTAATTACTGACGCCCATTACAGCAGATGCGATGCCAGCAACGTTCAGTTCAATAAACACGTGATTTATCTCCATCAATAACTCGTTCCAATGATAATTAATAACACGAGTGCATTCTTTTGTATCGAAATCTCAAATCTACATTCCCGACGCCTTATTAATGGAAAGAGCAACACGGCTTGCGGCTGCGATCTGCGTCGTACGTACGTTAGCTTAGGAAATAAAAGTATTTTAGTCAATAGATAATTTGAATTGTTAATAAGAAGTTATTAGGTAGACTACTACCCAAAACTTTCTCACTGAGAGAAAACCCGTGTCCTGTAATGGATAAATAAAAGGGTAAAAAACAATTTGAGTACATACATTGTGATCAAAGCTACATTTTAAGCCACAAATTGAGCGTAATAGCGAAGTCGCAAATAACGCACGCAACGAGATCGAGCCGCCACATTCATTTCAAAAGCCTACCTCATTTTTAAATATCGCTAGAGGCTGTAAAGAAACGTTGCCTTGCTATTATTGATAATTTGTATGATAATAAGGCAGTAGTTCTGTTTTGGGTCTGCTGGTAACATAAAATTGAGGAATCGTAAAAGTTTATTATTGGTCTACGTTTATATGTATGTATAATGGGTATTATAACACAGATGTACAGTAACATAAAAAGAAGAAACGAATCTACATCTATTATATAATTGTAATAATATGTTATCTGGCTGAAATGTTGCCCTAAAAAAGTCACGTTTGTACGCGTAAAATTAAAATAGAAAATATTTAACACAAAATTATTGGTAGCCGGCAATGAACGAACTATTTTTATTACATCTTTTGCACGTGTGTAAAGACGTTTTACAAGACACCTTTATTTATTCTATATAATACTAGCAAATCTTTACATACGATTCGTTGTGTAAAGCGCAAATAAAAAACAGGTTCTCGCATTGAAAAAAAATGAAGGTTTTTTATAATCTGTCTAAATAAAGTTTTACAAATAGTTTTAGAAACAAAACTACATTAAGACAGTTTACAAAAAACCTTCCTTCTATTTAATTTTAGAACATTTATACTTACAGAACAATTGTACCCTTTTTAATTTTTATAATTTATACGGAATTACGCGAGAATGCATAACATACCTTCACGTTATATAGCCCCCGCGCCGTGGGAAATTATTGGGCAATTGGACGGAGATGCGCCGGGGAGAGGCATTTTTTTGTATACTGTTAAATAATTCTGTTGCTAATATAAACGTAAAGTACACCTATGGTACAGGTACCAATATTTTTTTACATGATAAATAAGTGCGAAACTTTATAAATAATGCCACTTAAATCTACTTAACAGTATTCGTAGAATTTTGTACTCATACAACCAATATTACGAACCCACCCTCAGCTAGCGGTGAAAGAAACAGACCCACCGGATTCCGCATTTACTTATCTGCCTACCCCTATTGAAAATAAGCGTAACTGTATAACACTAGATTGTAACCGCTGATCAATCGACTAATGTTTTAAAAACGTGAATAAATGCTTTCGAATTGCAAATCCAGTGCTAATGAGCAAGAATTCGCTCCATTCGCCGTAAAATGCCGCGATAGCGAGAATCAATCTGGTATTCAGATCTGGCCGTCGCTGATTACGTTGACATACGCGATCGCACAGAACATAGATAATATGGACGCATATATAACAGATTTAACTAGTCCGTTTATCGAGTGTCAGCGTTCGTATATAGATAATACAAAATGGCTAGATTTCATTTCATTATTTAACCAAATAACAAATATAAATCCATACTGATATTATAAACGCGAAAGTGTATTTGTTTGACCTTCTTTCACCGCAAATACAACGAACATTAGTAACATTGTCATTGAAAGACTCATTCCATGATTTAATGGCACTTTCCATTCCTTGTTTTATAAAATAAAATCGATTAAATATCATTATTATATCTCAATTTCTAGTTACATCCACATATTCTAAAAGCAGCTGATATCTTGACTGCTACTAAGTTACACAATTCGTTTGCACAGAATCTACCAGATTATCTCCGACGCTGCAGACCATAAATACAGAAGCAGAAGTGTACATAACACGTGTTCATTTATGCACACTAAACTTATGTATGAAATGTGTCTGGCCTCAAAACAACGTGGCAGAACAAAATAAGCTTCGCCTCCAAAATACGTGCTACCAAACGTAGCCATTGAAATGTTAATAAGCACTCTGTATCACATTGCTTTGACTTAAAGGTAATTACGGGTAACAATTTGATTTATAAATTTTTGACTGACTGATTAATTACTCTATTCATACTCAAAATATTGTGGTAATAAGTCCTAAATTATTATGATTGTTTAAACCGAAACCTCAGCGGATTTTGATGGTTAGGATCTGAAGAAAAAGCTTAAAATGTTAAAGCAACTGTAAGCAAAAATTAGCAAGTCGTGCTTGACTTGTAGATACCTTTTGACTGTGACTTTGATGTAATGGTTAATACACTAAATGTTGATTTAACCTGGGTTGTGAGTTCGATTCCCATCAAAAGCAAATTTAATATTTGTGCAATGAACGCGAGAGTATAAACAGTTACCGAAATGCTTTCACTGCACTATTGGAATAGACAAACTATGTATAAAGAGCTTGGGTCGCGCAATTATTTGGAGAGACCACTGCCTGTAAGTCTCTATGGTCAAGAATATTTATAAGCTATATAACATGAGCAAACACAACGCATGTGAGTCGCATGCTAATGCATATAATCCTAATCTGCCGAGGAAATATAAATAGGGTTTTCGGGGGTCTTCTTATTTTGTTTACGTTACGCGTCAGGGATTTACTGTTGACAATACTGCTTATCGAGCTCGTTCAGTAAAATCTGTCTTGTTGAGGCTCTTGTACCAGTGATTTGTAACGTGTTAAACATTTACATGTGATTGTAAATTATATGTTTTACGTATTACTAAATCTTGTTTATTCTGCTACTAATTACAAGATTAATATTCAACTACAAGTGTAGCTGGGTACTTCAATATTACCAGACTATCTATTAAAATTCTGTTGTAGATATGTAGATATGTAGTTACATACATCAGAATATTACCTAGTTGGTTACCGAAAGTAATAGTAATTTTATACGAAAACGATGCATACAAATACTGATTTTCTGACATTTTTAAAACTGGTAAATGTTCGTTTCAATTGAAAGGCGTCTTTCTATTTGTTGGTAAGTTCAAGCGAAGCGAAAAGCATAACTCTAATCGCCCATAGACGCAACCGGCATGTGGAGAATGCCCGACTACTGATCTGTATCACAATGACACGCATCATGGTCAATTTATTTGCTGGAGACGGATATTCTTAATTCTGACTATACTTATACCTATTACCTTTAATTTATAAATGGTATTTAGTTGGACAGTGATATTTGGAGCAAGGAAATTAATGTTTCAGGTCTAAAGGTCGCATAATATATGTAATAAGTTTCAAAACGTCAGTTATGTATAAAATAAAAATGTACACGGCCTTGTATAGGTGTAGTGACATCTATAAGTGCTACGTAAAACCTAAGCTATTTAATAAACTAAGCTGCCACCTGTTGACGATAATAGGAACAACATACGAAATTTTATTGTATTGGTTCACACTAGAGTATTTATATATTTTAACCAATCACGTGTCACTGTAGGTAATACTAAAAGCAATGATATCTGTACTGCCATTATTATTACCCTAAAATTGTAGAATTTGAAAAGCTCCAATTATTAATATTAAGTAAAAATATTTTATTCCAATGATAATTATTTTAACTACTGTTCAGTGGTATGATTCGTCAAACATTGGCTAACTAGAATAAAAATGTGCAAGAAAGTTAGTCTGGCAACATTCAGTCTTAACTATTCGTCGTCGATGTCGAGTTTGTCTAAATACCACTGTGCAAGTTCACGACAACAAAGTGTATTTTGTTTGTGTAGTGCATTATAAAATGACCTAATTGTGATCAGTGAGACTTAATTATATTGAACACGAAAACAAATCTAAAGCAAATATCGCGAAAAGCAATATGATACTCTCCTTGGCAGTGTTCTAAGATTGTGGTCATATCGCGAAGTTTCATAATAGTGACATAGTACTATGATAAAAACGGAGATGGCTTCAAAGCCAGCGAATCAAAAGCGAAGGTATGTAACTTAATTTTATTTATGGTATTCAGTATATTTACTCGTTTATTATGAGTGAAATATAAGAACTTTAAGTTGACCTAACCATTACTCAATGGTGACAAGATACACAGTTGCTTGATGAACTTTCTCTTTGCATGCTTTGAATAATACAATTAATACTAAAAACACTTTGACATAATCAATTTACTTTGCTTAAATTTTGTGATTACCCTTTAAATGTAAGCCACACTTAATATACTAGCCTTTGTGTAAGGTTATTTTAGTCCAAGACGTAAAGACATTGACCCTCAGAATGTGCATATCTTTGCTGTTCATACTCAATTGTATAATGGTAACTATATGGGATAAATACTCCATTTAATATTTTATACTTGTTCTCATATTGTTTTATGTTTTCAATACTCACTGGAGTACTGTGGCCTAGTATGCCATGTGGGTGAATTCAAATCTGACAGTTCTACTTACATTGTAACATATCTAGTTGTCTATAACAATACATATTCTATTCGATTACTAGTTCATATACACAACAGTGTTGCACGCTCCACTGTTCAGCTTCGTTGCTTTTTATTCCAAGGATTATTTAGGTTTTCAAACATTTATATGTCATTGTGCTTCTAATTTTGTAATTTCTAATTATACCATGTTGTGATAACCACTATGATGTAAATAAGGGTAGATTGATGATTATAAGCAATGTAATTCGTGGTGGTTAAGGACTAAACATATTAAAATTTCTATTAATGTGGAACTAAAACATATTAAACATACTGTAACTCCTTTTACTTCAGTCAGAATGTTGTAAACCAATTATAGTGCTGTGTCATGGGCCCTTTATGCTGTGGGCACCGATAATCATTCTGCTTATTATACTCTGAATCGCAAAAACTCAAACATACCAACACAATTCTCTCATCCCTAAAAAATGAAGGTTATCAGGGCTAAAACTATAGTAACCATTCTATCTGTATTATGTAATATCAACATATTTTAAATATAAATTGTTGGTAATCAAACAAATTTATGAGAACAAAGTCCACTTCTGAATTTATTTGTATAGTAAAAGTACTGGCCAATGATACTGATAACATACTTCCAGAACAATACTTAAATATTTTTGTATTGTATATAGTGTGCAATAGTGAATGTGACTATTAGTTGAATGCATATTTTAATTATTTTATTAATCGTCGATTATTTAGTTAACTGCAGTGGTATTGTGGTCAAACACAGGCTTAATGAAAAAGGCATTACTTTGAGGAAATTCAATTTACTAAAGCTAAGCTTATAGTACTGCTATCTACAAATATGGCATTTGATTGTGTGTACCTTTATGCAGTATGCTCCTCCTGCAAAGGATATGGGCACATGTAAAATTATATATGAAATAATTATACACCACCTTAAATATCATCAAAATATGTGTTTCACCCTGAAATGAAACATCCTTAATTGTATAGCCTTTACAGCAGTTTGTTGCAAATGATTCAAGTACATGCTGTAAGAAGGAACACATCATACACTGTATACGGCTGAGTGTACCCTCTCTCCATCCTTTCCATATAATGATAAAATTGTTTAATGTTGTTTATGGTTTTTTTTGTTCTTTTTTGTATCTATTATTATCTGTGTTTTTTTTATGTTTGGATTAGAATGCAATAAAGATATTCTTTCTTTCATTCTATAATCAGGATTGTCGTAAAATAGCTCTAGCTTATTGTAATGACTATAATGATGACTCACCGAATGGGTGAGTGGCAAAAATTTAAGTATAAAAGTAATCATTATAATCTTTAATGATAATCTCTTCTGTTCATCGGTCAATAGTTTCGCCACTAACAATCAGTAAATAATGGTACCAGGACCCTGATCCAATAAAAATATTTTGATAGAATATGTATCGAGTTCACTTGAGGTCACCTCTGCATCTATATACATACACTTTAAAGCACTAGTCGTTCAGACTATGGTTTCTGTTTGAAAGGTGTGGATGCCTGTTTACTTGTGTACTAGAAGCGACCATTTCAGGCCTCAAGTAGTAACACATTTGTGAAAAACCTTTACTAACACAGATACCAATATTTAATGCACCTATACTAACAATACTAACTGGACTAATGTTACTAACCATACTATTGCGGCTGTCCTGTTAACAATGAATACTAACAACTAAAGACCGACCGAAGGTTCGGTTTCAGCCAGAAAATAACCGAAACCTTCGGCCGAAATGAGCCGAAACTCGAATGTTCGTCAATTAACGTGCTGAATTTTATTAATCCTGTACAATTTTATTGGCATATCCATGTTTATGATGAAAACGCTCAGAATTATTCCGCAATTCCGACCACTGCTTATGACATTATAAAATGTAAATAAAATATTTAGAAATTTTAAATATAATTTAAGTATGTTTCGGTTCCGGCTGAATCTGCGAGCGAGGCCGAAAGTTCTGTTTCGGTTTTGGTCAATCTCTACTAATAACCTACCTTGCTATTAGAGATTTGTAGCAGATATTCACGGACCGCAGTGGCTACTTGTGACTGCTTTCTGTTTGTTGGCTTAGATATATAAAAAAAC
>DWEM01002419.1:0-12103 GCA_018245935.1 Agara belti belti
TGTTGGCCGATTCTCAGACCTACTCAATATGCTGACAAAATTTCATGAGAATCGGTCAAGCCGTTTCGGAGGAGTATCGCAACGAAAACTGTGACACGAGAATTTTATATATTAGATAATTAGAAGCCATTTTTAAATCTCAGCGGAAGTTTTGATCGCACCCCTCGGATCGTATAACAGAAAGCGAGAAATTCATAGTTCACAGCGTCTTGCCGGATAGAAAATAGCCATTCGCTAAAAGACCGTGATGTTAAGAGAATGGTCGCTTCATTCTAATGCGTGCCACGTTTCCACGGGCCGTTTGGGAAGCTCGAAATTAGCTTTAGCGGTCTTTTCTTCCAATACTCTTGGCTTAAGTGAAATTGTGTTTCTGCCTGTAACGATTTGAGAACAATAGCGGTCTGATACTTATACTCGAATCGGATTAAAGTTCGTTTATACCGGTGTTTTGATTTTCATTGGTGCATCGGTTCCAATTTAATTTTTTGAAAAATTGGTTTGGTAATTTTTTGACAACTAGAGTTTGCGTATACAATTACAAATTTCTTCAATTATATGATTGATTGCTTTAACTCGTAATAAACACATAAGAAAAAGGTGTCATTTTGAAAATAGAGCGTGATGTCTGATCCGTGAATAATACAAGTATTTGTCTGTCACAGAAACATTTGCTACCACAGGGTATCAAACCTGGAACCTAGGATTGAAACGAAAAGCATCACAGCCAATACAACGCGATGCACTTGTATATAAAGGATACCTTATTTTATTATTATTTAGTAACAGGTATTTATGGAGCCTCAAAATATATTTATTTGACCATCACAACAACAACAATATATAAAGGTAGCTACTATATTCACTGAGAAACGATAAATAACTTGACAATAAAATGTGTACCGCCCCGAACCTCTCAACAATTCGTAGTGAATAATTTCCACGATATAATAACCATAAATATGGGGCTAGTGAATTCAGGAGCGGCAGTAATTTATGAGGGAAACTTTTCACACATTGAGGCAGACGGTATGATTTACGATGCTTTTGTGCCAACTTCACTATATCCTTATTGAGCGGTTGTTTGCTTTTGCAGTGCTTGAGAGCGCGAACAAAGTGTTACTATGCATACAGTAGGGTGCATTTCATACGAATATACCACATGATTTTTTAATTATTCATCATTATCATTTATTTCACTTTTTCACACGCCTAAGCCACTGCTTGGGAGACTGAATTTCAATGCTTATCTTCGTTTTTATTTCTAACAAAATTTATTTTTCTACTCACTCCCTTATTTTTCTCCGTTCTTTCCGAAGTAGCAGCATGGCTTTTGTTTTTAATCGTATGTGACATATCATCATTAAAATCCGCTATAAGATTGCAGCTGAAATTGATTTTTCTTCATGTAACTCTATTTTATATCTTGCAGTGATGTCTCTCAGCGAGATAATTATAGATACAGCTACTAACGGAAACGAACTATCTCATTCCGATAAACGTTAGAATCCAAGTTGTAATTACATCCGACGGTGGCAAGACGCTCACTAGAAATTGCACGTTAGCGGATATATCTATAAAGTCAAAGGCACTTTGGAAAACAGTTTCGCGTTTCAAAGTCAACGTTAGTAGCGGGGATGGGGTCGCTTTGATCACCGAGGTCTGCATGTAACGGAGCGAGGATACTTTATCCGTTAATTAGAAGGCACGGTTCTGAAACAACGGGCACGAGAACAATCGCCGATTACAAAGATTTTCTTTTATCTGATTTAGTTGAACATAATATTGCAAAGAGCACAACTCGTTTTCTTGACAGAATAATATAAATGTAAGCAGGAAATATATTTATTGAAAGAAAAAATAAACAAGCTTTGAACCCTTCCATAAAGAATAAGTTTAAAGCTATAGTCAACCAGATGACTATGTGCGAATTGGCAAATTTCATACATTTTACAAAACATTGTGGAGAACTCTTAAGGTATTTTCTTTTACCTTTAAAACGACTGAAATTAAAAAATTACAAAACGCATATAACTTTGGACAAGCGAAAGTGCGTGACAAAATTTGCAACCCATAACTTTGGTCTGCGAAGCTTAAATTTTGGCTACTAAGTATTGCTAAGAGCGCTGTATTATGTAATCGTTTGGAATTTAGAATGATGACCTTGACAGTTGATGCTGGGAATACTTATGCGTCAACACAGAAAGCTTGTAATATTTCATTTTCTTATTCAAAATTCCGGAAATATTAACACAAGCGCCACTGTTCCCATTTTTCTAACAATCCGATCTCTACGTTGATAAAACTGTTCTTTCAATCTCCTATCGCCAGTCGAGTTTCCAGCTAATCTAGATTTAATATCAGCTGTGAGAAAACTTACCTTTAATATCATGGCTTGAACGGGACTTTTCAATAAGATACCGTTCACCTCATCAGAAAACAATTCCTTTGAGAGAAAGTCGACAAATATAGGGTTAATTAAGTTTAAGCCCCTATCGGTCGTTTCGGATTTCACAGAAATTTTCAGGATTTTCAAATAATTAAGCCGTTTTTACTTTCATTTCCCTTTGTGATCTCACGAGTGTAAGACGTTTTCGCGTTTCTATTGAGATTTCGTCTTATTACTTTTCTTTTCCTTATCGTCTTTCAATCGATGTTTTTTCCAAGAATTTTCCTGTTTTTTTTTAATGTTCGAATCTATTTTCTTATTTTGTAATAGACTACGAGAACGTGTCAGTTTGTAGCAGAATAGGTTTGAGGAAACGTTTTGTCCAGCCAAGTGGAGCGTCTGGCATATGTGGAGGATAGCCTGCGGGGTACTTGGACCTCTGATGATAGAACGGTGCGGGAGGAATAACGTCACAAATTTGCAGTGTTGCATGCCACTTGCCAGGATGTGGTATGCGAGCCGCTTCAGTATAGTATTGTAACGGACACATTTATTAATGATTTTTAATTCTCTACTTTTATCTAAAATCCGATACTATATTTAAAGACTGCAATGTTTAATATCGTATGCAACAATAACATCGTGCAATTTACAGTCGTCTGCTACTTTCTGCTACGTAAATAAAAATATAACATAGATAGAGCCAATGAAGTTTTTTCAAGTCCGCATCGCTCCTTTTGAAATTCCCTATATAATCTGGCCCCTCTTTTGATCTCAGGAATATGAAAGGATTCACGTTCAAGTATTTTAGTCCGTGTTATTAGGAGCTCGGTGCAAAAACCTGTGCTAATCCCTCTTTTTCCACCTCTAGCTTATCCGAAATATACGAGTGTTATTTCGGAATGGTGCTTTTACTGAATATATCTAGGTACATTGTTTCTGAAAATATTAATGACCAGCCTTTACCCGCCCGCTTTGCTCAACGTACATAGCTATAAAAATGTTTATTTCTTTAAGTAATTTTCGTAATTTTACAATTCTTGAATGATTCTGATGAAAATATGTGACACTAATCACTTGTCTTCCTAATTACTTCTAGTTGGATCTTCGCTAACTTCATTAGGTTCCACTATCTCACTATCTGCTTTAAGATCATTACTAAAATAACATGAAGCCAATTTATATATGCCGCCATATTGGGCTCGATCTAGCCCACGATCGCTTGTTATGGAGACGACGAGAGTTTAGTTTTCACTACATATATTATACTCATGCAAGTAACGCCGGTCAACCCAGTCGATTTTCGTTCTTAAAGCCTTCATCTTATGGGTTAAATGATTGGTTTAACAAATATAAAGGTTAAACAAATATAGACCGTCTATAGTATCTTGTTATCTGACATATAAGGAGGATAAGCGAAATACGTTATTTGAAAATGAATTAAGGAATATCTAAAAGTAAGACACATTATTTAAGTGTCAACTCCACCTATGGCGGGAGAGCAGTATGGTGATATGTTCCTGGTTCCAAGTTCCGGTAAAGATCCGTACCCAGCAGTGGATATAAAAAGTGTTGGAGCCAAATAATAATTTAATTTTTTTTTAGTTTTACATAAAATATGCTCAGTATTCAAATATGTTTTACAAAAATATTTATACCTAGAATTTGTTATTTGAATTTCAAAATGTAACTAGCTATTTTAGATAGAACTATACTATTAATTGTATTATAAGCGAAGACAGCCCAGTGGTTAGGAGTTTAACCTCCCACTCCGGGGATTTGAGTTTCAAACCCTTGCATTCACCGCTGACTTTACAAAGTTATGTGTAATAAGGCGAATAAACTCGTAAAAATTGTTTTGTAATGCATAATATTTAGCCGCCATCAACATGGATTGATAATGCAAATGACATTTCATATTGACATTCTATTTCATTCATATTCGTTTCAGCCAATGAACATATCAGTTTATACCAATAATTACATACTGTTTCTGTTTGTTCAGTAGTTCGGATTGAACAGAGCCAATAAAACTGCACGGCCAAAATGAGCAACTTGTTTATCGCTGTTTACGGATAGCCTGTTGATTGGCACTCATTAATTTCGTTTGGCGATTCCCTCGAATGGAACGTGAATTGAAAACTCATCCACGTTTTAATCTACGCGAGTGTTCATGGGATTAGCGAATTCACTGACAACGCTTCTTGTAAGTTCAATATTACTTTTGCTCTTATAATTGTAACTTACAAGCTTAGGTCTCCTCGTATACAACAACAAACTCAGAACAAACAAAACATGCAGCGCATTGACTGTAAACGAAACGATATAACATCATATTGTCTCAGCAAACGGATCGCAAAAGATGTCATAACGCTTAAAACAAAGGCAGTCGACGGCTTGTTTATTCCTAAATTGCTCATTCAATATACTGCTGCACAACGAATGCTGGGGCGGCGTGCATTTTAATTATGGGAGTAATTAAAAACTTCAAGCGTCGCAGCGCCGACACGTCTGCCCGTGAAGAGGACCGTCCGCAGAATGCGGACGTTTAATTTACCTCGCGGTCAGTCGCGATACCGTTTTGATAGCCGTGTTAATATTGACCTGGCTCGAGGTAGTCTAGTGCGGGATCCGTTGATATTTCATTCCGCCAATTTATTTCTGTTCTCATCTTAAATTGAACTGTACGTTTTTGTTGAATGCTACCGAAATGGTACTATTTGGTCTATTAAATGTTATTATTCTAACGTAAACAATATCACATTTATAGTGCAAACGGAAATATATTTTCGTAGGAGGTCTTGTTATCATAAGTCCGTTTGATCGTTAAAGTACGTGCATGCTGCTAATTATCTGGGATTACGATCCTATATCTTCTGGAATCGACCTTTACTCTTACTTATCCGAGTCCCGATAAGTATTCGGTTGGAATTAATTTGTGTGAATACGAAAATTCTTAAGTAAATACATTACTTTTAGACAACATTGTACCTATATACCTAACTACCGTCATTTGTTCTTGCTTCCAATAACCAAAGAGTTGCAGATTATTTCGAACAGAGCTGTTTTTTCAAGCCTTTGACTCTTTTAATACTGAGCACGGTTTTGTTCTCGTAATGCGAAGGTTTAGGGCTATGCGTACCATGCTGACCAAATGTGGATTTTCTGACCTTAAACATACCTAGGAGAACATTATGTAGTAGTAGTATGTAACTATAAGGAATTTGGCTTTCCCTTATAATGTTTACTTCACCGCTATAGCGAGTGATATTTAATTTTCAATATATAAAACTGAAACCCGCGTCAGGCTTTGAACCTAGACCATAAGACTGAGAGACCGAAATTCAAACCACAAGCCTATCATTGTTTTTATGGTACGCTATTGATAACGACGTTTCGATAAATACCTAACAAATTTCATAACCCCAAAGTAAAATATAAAACTCGACAGTAATTGCCTGGTTATTTGCTACGGGAACTTCAAGAGAAAAGATAGACGTAATTTTATCTCTCAGCTAACCATTCAAGAGAACTATAAACAAAGCGATCTCTTTATGCTCATCGCGAGATAACCGAGGAAGGAAAATGAATTTGCGCTGACGGGAAAAACTTTTTATTTCCACTCATTTATAAAGGGAAATAATAAAGGAAGTGAACTGGACATATTGGCTGTATAATAATACGAGTTGTCTTCTAAACCGTTTAAGACATTTCGATGTCTAATAAGCGAGTGTTTTTTAAATTCAAATTTCGAATGCATCTGTGATTTTGGAGAAACTATGTTTATGGTTACTATAACGTTCCTAGAATTTCTCCTTGGATTGATTCACTACGACTGACTCATTTTGCGAGGAGAATTATATGCAACATTGGAACAATAAATAGTCCATGATTGTCTGAACAGTCTCTGAAAAATACTTTTCACATTATCCGCTAACAAACTTTTGTACGTGTCAATTATATATTTTCGTGCTTCGTGTAATTTAAGTTATTCGGCACATGTATTAACGCTGCGTGGGCCGATTCGTATAATATTGTATATAAGTTTAATTCTGACATGTGAATCCGCGATTAAATTCTGACGCTCGTCTCACGGCGGCGAAGTTGTATGGATAACTTCTGCACACCTTGTTTCAACTTCGTGTTTGTTCCGAGAAGTTCTAAGTTTTGATGTTTACGTGTATATTACATGTATTTACATAGTCGTATGTAATTCTGTATCAAAAGTTCATAAATATTATATTTTGTTAAATTCTGGGTACACGAATACTATATCGCCTTTTTGCAGTTTTCACGTTTCTTTTTGTGTTTTGGAGGCAATGCTTTTTATTTTTATTTTCATTTGTATTGACGAATACTAAAACAAAATCGTGCCTCTCTTAAAAAATCGCCAAGAGGATCTTCAAAAAAACCTTCTCGAACGTTACAGTCTGTTTCCTGCAAATTATTATTTGACCAATGTAGCTGAGTATAGCCTTACTGTCCTCAATATTCAAGGCGGCACCAATCCAGAATCCATGATACAGATGGCCCCAGTGCTATTAATGATAATGTTCCTGAAGGTTCATGAACTATGAACTGTCTGGATATCTTTAGTTAAAGTGTGAATAGTAAAATATAATTGTACTTTGTTCTTGTTTCAGGTACGTAGCGAATGATTCGACATCCTCAAATTTCTGCTATCCATTATTGTCCTCTCTTATCTTCGAATTTGACAACGTCAAGGTAATATCTCGTTTCAATTACATTCAATTCACTCCTTCGATGTTTTCGTATCGCGTGTCGGCATCATTTTCAGCGTTTGTTTTAATATAAAAAAGGCTTGCGTTTGACTACGAGCTCACCTGTTGGCAAGTGTCTGTTCACTCTTGTCTTGATGTTTCCGTAATCCGTTAGAAGCTCATACATTTGGACATTGGACTCATTTTAAATCACAACATTACGCGTCATACAGTGGAACGACAGTTAATCCTCAACACCATATGCACCATATGGGTTAAAACTAATGTTTACGAAGCCCAAATTTAACTTAATTCAACCCGGGTACTTTAGGCTCACTCACTTTTCCACTTTAGTCACCCGTGCCTTTGGGGGCACTAATGACCTGGAACGATTCTTAATACTTCGTCGACTTCGAGTAAAATTCATTTAGTTCTAAACTTATTGGCGAATTGGCGATATATTACATTATAAAGGATCAAAACAGTAAAGAGTAGTAAAATAGAGAATTTATTGCAAAAGTTCTGCTAATCGCTTCTGGAAAACTGCCTCATTTCGCTGTAGTATATGAGAAGTATGTACAGCAACCCATTGTTTAACAAGGGTTAAACTTTCGTTCTAATTTTGAAAGGGTCATTACGTTTTCATATCGGGTTACAAAATATATGGCGTATAAATTACTACCATTATTAACACTCACAATGCTCACCATCACATTGGGTTGACTGATAGAGAATGCTACCAGGCATTAATTTCGCCTATTGTATGTCCTAGTTTATGGTTCTAAGGTGGTTTGGAGTATAATGCATCAGTGGAACAACGTGATGGATTATACTCCAAACCACCCAAAGTTGGAATATACTCGCGGCCAGTAGCGAAACATAAAAATAACTGCAGCCAAATGAAGTTCGACAATAAAACAAGTGAAACACATCATTTGCACAATCGCTCGCCGTTGTCCGTAAACAAACCACGCGGAACTGTATTACGTTAACTGTTTTCAACTTTACGAAGCTCGCGAACGAACCGTGCAAAACGTACACAACGCAATATGAAACTTGCCAACTTTGATCACGTTATGCTTTATGGCGTTAGTTCGTTAATAAACTCTGGTGTATGCAGTCATGTTCATAACGGCGATGCGGACTGTTGACAGTTATACATTTGATAACTTTTAGTGTAGACTTTAATGTATTTTTTGTGTAGGCTAAAATCACTGAAATCGTACTGCCATCTCATTGATGGAAATTGTTTAAATATCCTATGATCACTGTGGTCTTAAGTCTTCAGTCTGAAAGATGACACATGTCCAGCTGTGGGACGATAAAAGGGTCGTATATTTTGATGTTGAAATTAATGATGATCAATTTAACTTTAAATATATCTTATTATAACGGCTATGGAAAACACTGCTAGCAAATTTAACTTAGACAATTCCATACTTGTTCAGCTAAATCTTTCCATTACCAGAGGAGAGCAAAGAGCAACAGTGGAACAATGAAATTGAATAAAGCACTATTAACTTTGTTTGACGCTCAAATAGTACATTGAGAAGTTAAAGCTGTTGAGTTTACGTATACATACTTATAAGATTTTCAATTACGATCGCTGCATTTTGTCTATTATGTCTTATGTAGTGTGTTCTTAAGTTTGCTTTGTGTATCTACGAGCTTTTGCCCGTTACTCTGTTTGCGCGAACGACACTAATGGACTGCTAATGGTATGCAAGGACGTTCGTTGCAATTATGCACCATTGTTTGCTGGATTAAGTCCGACGGAAATTCATTTAGATTTTGAAGCGGAATAAATAATACGGTTAACTTGGCAACGTAGCTGTATGTGAAATGCCATATTTTCTTTAAAACCGCTCGAGATATCAGGAAACAAATATTCTGTTGTTGTTGTTATACTAAGTGAAACAGTCACATATTTCCGTGCACGAAAGTAAATTTTTAATGATGCTAATAAAAGAAATTGTACTTCTTAATAGAACGAAAGCACTCTCACATTGAAGCTTTCCGTTTCAACAAATGACAAGCGTAAACTTTATTTACATTCTAAGTAATAACTTGGCCGCTCCCTCTCGTACCTTTAACCGATGTCATCGTAGAAATAAACAAAGTTAGCTCTAATGTTTATGTGTGGCCATCAGAAACTCCATCAATATGATGAGGCGTTTTATGGCGCCCAACGCGGGGCGCCTTAATAAACTTAATTTATGTTTCTTGCGCGATGTTTATTAAAACGTCAACGTGTCATGTTTACTTAAGGGACACGAAATATGGTTTTGTTTTCGCGAATCATAATAATGGGAGGTGTCAATGACATTTGGAATTTGTGTACTCAAACAGAAATAGAATGTAAAATTGATTGATTTTATGGTGATGTATGTAAGTCAAGCTGTAGTCCAAAGTTTAAGTCGACATTTCGAATGTAAATGCTAGTCGTAAATCTGAGCGTATTTAAAGTCTTCGTTTAAGAGATAATCAAACAGACATCTCCGTTTTAGTGAATTTGTCTGTTTATTTCTATAACGTAATAAAGCAAATTATAAATGTTTGTTGACGTTACAAACGTTTTAGTCGTTTTCAATTGTATTCAATTTCAATTGAGCATTTTTACATATTATACTACGGCTCATTTTTAGCCAAACACGGATACATCATCCAATATGTCCCACATCGTGCGTGTTATCAAATAATTCCTTAGGATAATATAACTCCTTAAAATGTATGAACTTAGTCAAACATTCTTGTGAGGTATTCCGCTGTGTTAAATATTACTAGTGAATGGATGTACAGGTAATTATATTGTGTCATATTTCTCGTAATTTGTATTTAATGTCTTACCATTAAATGCCCGGTCCTCCATGAACAAATTGACATTTAAATAATGGCTGGCTGTCTTTATTTACAATATCGTGTATTGATAAAATATGTTCAAACATTTTCTTTAGTAAGAAACGTATATAATACTTTAACTAAATTATTTACATCCAGTTCATGTCTGAACATAATAAGCGTTTTACGGGCGGTGTTCAACAATGAAAAGGAAAATCCGTTACATTTCAAGACTGACCGACCTTTTCTCTTCACAGAAGTCCGTCGAAATCCATCACATTTAAGTGAAAACTTTTGTTAGCGGTTTTGTACGTTAAGACGGAGTTTGGAGGGCGCTTCAAAAGCTGCGGTTTTCTTCCCAATAACAACGGCCTTGAAATATTTTAATGTTTGTTATAGTGGGTGCTTTTAGTACTGGAAACAATATAGATTAGTCTGTTGGTGCAATAGTTAGTGATACTAACTGCGGGGCTGTTGTCGGTTCTATTCCTACCTACAAATTTTGTGAAATAAACAGGTGTGTTCATGTTGCGTTTAAGAGTAAAATTATTTATTAGCTCTCACTTTTTTGTTTGTTTTTGTAGAAAATTATATATATTTTGTGTAAATACTTCTATTGTACATACATACATAACTAATAATGCTACAATAAATTTATCGCATACTATTTATAATATCTTCGTCGCCCTCGCCGACTGGCAGGAGAATGTTTCATTTAAAATGTGATTTTATTGATTTGTTTGTTCCCGCTACACCCTGTACCGTCCGCTCGGTAAGTAAACAGAGGGTTTGTTTCGGGACCGGAGTGATTTATACGCTTTCGCTACTGGACGGCTTGTTCAGACAAAACATCTGAATAGTAATTTTTTTGTTCTACCATCCATACACTTTGTTATCGATCTATTTGAAAATAGAAACGATGTCAATCCGATCGACCGTAAATGGTTATTGTTTTTCGTAAATGTCGTATTTTCTATCTCTGTTCGCTTTTCAACATAGACAAATCTTTATGTTTCTTGTGTGCGCGTGTATGTCACTGAACTCCTCCTAAACGACGTGGCCGATTTTGATGAAATTTTTTGTGTGTGTTCAAGGGGACTCGAGAATGGTTTGTATTCACAATTTGGTCCACTGGAAAATGTTTTTTTAAATTAATTTGTAAGTAGTTGTTGATTTTAGAATGTTTCGCATTGGATCCGACAGGCTGCGGTACCATCGCAGTGTCAAATACCAATTACCTGTCAAACATAATATGACTTCCCGTCAAATAAGATTAAAATCGGTTCAGTTGGGTGTAACTAAACTATTTATTTATTGCGAGCCTGTGCGAAGTTCGCCGGGACAGCTTATATTTAGATATAATACGACAAAGACTACTCTTTTTCGCGAGAAAATATCGAACTTTCACAGGAAAACACAAGCAAAACGGCATGGTATGACTACGCAGACGAACCCGCGGGTAACAGCTACTTGTGTATTTATAAACAAAAACCAACTAAGCGTTGATGTCTTTTGTAAGGAAATAAAAGGTTTCAAATTGCCGCAAAATTTCATTCGTTACAAAAAACCAAAAATGTTCATATTGAATTTGCTATGATATAACGGGATTACTGTGTTGAATAAATATCATCGTTAAACTAGTAGCGCCTCACGGGTTCGCTGTCGCGGACTGATCTCTTTGATTACCATAATTATGTACCATCACCCCGGGTCTCCAAGGTGCCTACCTACCTAAAAAGCACTGATTGCCAAATATCTCGTAATTATTATAATATATTATATATAAGCATTATATCGTATGTATATATGTATGCTTATTAGCTACCTGATTACCATAACACAGGCATATAATTGCTTAATTTAAAATCGTACGTATGTGGAATTGTCCCAATTATTATTATTACCTTGAATTACCCTCTCCGTTTCCATCACAGTAAGAGAAGTCACTCTCTTGTCGACTCAATCTCTCCAGCAGATAACAATAGAATAACTACTAGTATCGTTTTTCTATAAATATCTGTAGATATTTGGTAGGTGGTAGAACCTGTATACGGTTCACCCGGGGAAGTACCACCGCGACCCCTATTTCTGCCGTGAAGCAATTGTTTTTACAATTTGTGTTTCGGTTTGAAGGGTGTGGTTGCCGGTCCACGTGTAT
>DWEM01002420.1:0-12100 GCA_018245935.1 Agara belti belti
ATAGCTTTTCTCTCCACAGTCCGAGAGACGAGCAAAGCCAATAAATTACATGTTGTATAGCTATGTATGAGCAGTAAAATTGTACCTTACAGGTCATTGTATATAAAGATATATAGATATAAATAAAATTTAAGCGTTTGTTAGTAATATCATAACAATAGCTTTTTTATAAGTGGATGTGTAAGTAGGCAATTTTAAAATGTTTGTCTGTCAGTCTGTTTGTTTCGGATAATCTCAGAAACGGCTGACCCGATATCGACGGGACTTGCACTAGTAGATAGCTGATGTTATGAGGAGTAACTTAGGCTACTTTTATTGATAATAATTTACATTTCGCAGCCAACTAAAAACAGTATTCCACGGGGTGCATCGGCAGGCTCAACTAGTCATGAATAAAACAATTTGTCTTGAATCATCATCGATTGTAAAGTGAATTCTATACTTTCATACATATACTTGCAATCTTGTTGCTGCGTTATGTAACTATGTATTATTTCACACACACACACACGTACGCACACAAGCAAACGAACCTGTTAGCTTGTTAAATGGACAATGGAATCTTCACTGACACTAATATACTATGAAACTGTTGAACTATATACACGTAAATTCACACACACACACGCACACAAACTAGCAATAGCATAATGAACATTATTCTCCTTTGATGCGTTGTGATTCTGTTTGTGACGTGTGGATAGAATGGAAAGAATATTTATACTACAATGGGAGTTAATTTTTCGACATGATTTTGCATACGGCCAATGTTTCGTGATACATTCGGTGTGAGAAAGTCGTCATCGGCGACGGGCCGGGAGCGAGTGTCGCGGCGGTAAGCGCGGGTGAGTTACGGATATAATATAGAGGTTCCTTGCCAGGCTGCGGTGGGGGGGCGGCAGCGACGGATCCTGCGGCGGGTGCACACATTCTCCATTAGAAATAAACACAGGATAATACTGAATACGTTCACTAGGTCATCGTTACAAATTTTGATAAACTTCGTTTGATAAATTGTAAACTATATTAAATAGTAAATCTTGTAAATGATACTAATCATAGATTGAAGGAATAGTCGTCTTAACCGTTGTTATGTAATATACGTAGATCGTGTCAGAGTGTGTGTGTTTTGGAGGGATGCGTGTGAGGGGGGCGCGGTGGGGCGGTGTACTGACGTTCCCGAGGCGGTAGTGGTGGCGCATGAGCGCGTAGAGCGCGGCGGCGGCGTGCGCGCGCGGCGCGGCGGCCAGCGCGGCGCAGTGCCGCAGCAGCACGCGGCACATGCCCGGCCCCCACTCCTCCGAGCACCACGACCAGCCCAGCTGCCGTTGTACAAATTATCAAAATTAACGTATGTGTCTGTTGTAACCGTTTTCTTGAATAATGTGGAAACGTTATTACCAATATTTCCAGTTATAGAATCCATTAAATATTATTACAAAATTGTTAATAACCTACTATAGGTTGAACGTTGCTAGGTATTGCAAAGATGTGTACTCTCCGAGACATTCAGCTAGCATTCGTCCGCTCACACCGATCGACAGCTGTGTTCAGAAGGTCACCTTGACGATGAAGGAGCGCACGGACGCGAACATGTGCTGCAGCACGAGCGTGCTCTGGTTGCGCTGCAGCGCGCGCAGCAGCACCGCCAGCGCCGCGCTGCACGCCGCCTGCCCCCACTCCAGGCCGCTGCACGACTGCGCCGGAAGCAATACGCTTCACAAACATATTCGAAAGCAAACCGCGACGAAACAGTACTCGTAAATGTAATAGTTTGTGCATTTTGTTTATTATATATGTCTAGTACATAATACAACTGAGAGTCAGTTTGGCGTGCGGAGGCGGCGCACCTGCACGAGCGTCTCGAGCGCGTCCAGCAGCGCCAGCGCCACCTCGGCGGCCAGCGCCGGCGCCAGCGCGGGCAGCGGGCGCGCGGGGGACGCGCCCCGCGAGCGCGCCGCTCCTCGCACCCACTCCTTGCGCCAGCGTTCGCGCGCGCCGCCTCGCGCCCCACCCGCGCCGCCCGCCCCGCCTGACATTGTTGTAATAGATGGTAGCGAACATTAACAGCACGAATGAATAACGCATTACTACTTTTAATTCAAGTAAATTTTACAACATTTTTAATACAAAGTGATTAATTTATAAAGTGTGTTTATATACGAGACGGTACAGTACCCTTGCGACGCATGATGAAGTCGGAGCGCGCGGAGCCCTGCCCGAGGATGACGTCCTCCAGCTTGGACTTGATGTCGGTCGTCTTGCGCACGTTCTGCTGTGCGCACTTCATTATTTCTTTTCGACCCTTTAAAAATAAAAATTAATTATGTATTCATAATTATATGACGGGTCGCTAATATCGCAGACGATACGCATAGATTTCCATAAATGGAATATATTTAAAACTTACAAAAAGTCATATAATGTTAAAATCTGGCTCGAAGGATAAAAAAAATCCTCTAAAAATAAAAATAGCTATACAAGTATCATATTATATGTACGTTTATCAGTTGTCCGGTTACCATAGCGCAGACATTCAACTGCCTTTTTTAGAATCGGATAGCCGTGTGTGGAATAGTCCCAGTTATATTATTATCATTAAAGAACAGATATGTTTCCATACCCTATACTCCTGGCACTTGAAGGCCAGGTCGAGCACGGAGAGCAGCGCGTGCAGGCGCGGCGCGGGCAGCTCGGCGAAGCGCGCGGCCAGCGCGGCGCGCGCGGCGCTGCGGAACACCCACACCAGGCACATGAGCAGGTTGCGGCTGGTCTCGCTGTTCAGCGGGGTGCGCCCGTTCTGAAACCACCCCATTTTTAATATACTGTTAAATTGCTCGCGAATCATGAATCGACGTAGCGAATAAAATACACGTAGAAAGCTGGATCCAACCGATTAGTTGGGCGACTTCTTTTGGGAACTATATCGAATGTAAACATTGTTAGAGATAAATAATTTCATAAATCACCTGCTTGAAATCCCCCTCGGGCGAAGTGGGCGAGTACAGGCTTCCAAACTGACACATTTCACTGTCCAATTGGAGTATATCTGAAATTTGATACGCAATCTGCTGCAACGGTAAGCCCAACGGTATAAAAATATTTAAAAAAATATTTGTAAAATAACTAGCTTAGAGTTGATGTCTCCCCCACACGTATTGTAGCGAGTTTACGTAAATAGCATTCTTTATATAAATATTATATATATTATATGTAAATAGAATTCTTTAAATAAGTTTATTTTTAGTCAAAAATGCAAATTTCTCGTATTTCCAAAAATAAATGTTTCGTCTTCGTGCTAAGGACCATCACAGTTTAGTATGTAAATGTGCGGCTCGGATGGCGGCGAGTACCCTTGGCGGTGTCGAAGCCGCGGTGCAGCTGCGGGCGCGCGTCCAGCACGATGTCGAGCAGCGGCAGGTACAGCGCCGCAACGCGCGCGCGCCGCTCGCCCGCCGCCAGCCGCGGGTCCGCGTCGTGCGCGCTCAGCAGCGACAGCAGCGCGTTCACCGCCGCACACTGCAGCGCCGGGCTCCTGCGCACGCACACGCACAGCGATCACGCCGACGGCACTCACTGGGACGGGGATCGGGACGCGGAGGGTGCGGGTGGGGGGGCGCACTGACTGCAGCTCGAGCGCGCCGGCCAGGTCGGACAGCAGCAGGCCGGCCAGGTAGTGCCGCGACCGGAACTCGTGCGAGAGCGCGCCGCGCCGCCGCGTGTCGTCGGACGCGTGCGAGCGGGCGGAGGGCGCGGGGGAGGCGGCGCGCGGGCTGCCGGCGCCGCCCGCCCCGCCCAGCGGCAGGCACAGCGACACGTAGTGCTCGTGCGAGCACACGATGCGCAGGAACGATATCTGCAGCGTTTACAATTCGTTTGTATGTGTGCACACGTGTCTTTATTATCGTATTTGCGGCCGATAATCGTATAGCAAATGCGACCTTATAGTGAACGAGCGGCACGGCGTCGGGCAGCGACGCGATCTTGGCGCACATCTGCTTGTGGTAGCCGCGCACGAGGTTGAGCACGTAGCCGCGGTCCATGATGCTCAGCAAGTCGAACATGAAGAACGCCAGGCTGTTGTTCAGGCTCTGGGTGAGCCGGCTGTTCTTGCCGTATCTAAATAAAAATTGAGGCATTTTTGTTAAAACGTAACACCGAATACTGCAATGCACACAGAATAACAAACGGCTCATGTTAAGTACTATGTATTACATATATATACAATGCACTGGTTGGTGAGTTCGGTGGTTAGTTAACTGGAAGCGTTTATTGCTCGATTAGTCGATTGATTGGACTCGATTGGCTTGGACCGAGAGGAGGCTTACCCAGCGATGATCTCAGCGGTGATGTTGGTGACGAGGGTGGTGATGTCGTCGGTGAACTGTTCCGGAAATCGAGCCTTCCGGTGGGCTTCGTGCGCGCCGCTCCAGTACAAATACTCGACCATCGATTTCACCATCAATTCGAAGAGGGCCCTGGCGAAATTCAAACGACGTGACACATTTTAACATCATGTATTGATTTTTCAAAGCCGAATTTAACTTTCAAACTAAAATTCCAGCAGCCGCCACAACATTGGGAGGACGTTTCTGAAGATTTGTCCGGAGACGTAATTTTTGTAATAAGCATATCGAATATGTTTATCGGGATTATTTACCATGAGTTCTGCATTGCGAGGTCCCTGGTGGCGCCGCTGGCCACCACCCACTGCAGCGCTATCTCCTCGTGCAGGATCTTGCACGACCCGTCGCTCATCACTGCGAAACGTTCGTATCAATCATTACTGCACATTAAACTATTTCTTACATTTATATTAGCGTGTAAGTGCATGTGCGGTGTACGTGCGAGAAGGAGATGGAAAAAACGGCGCATTGAAGCGTTTCATTGTCCTTGGATAGTTACAGAGTCGTATAAATATGTGTTCCATGATTTATTGTAATGATCTGCATCGAAAGTGTCAGGCGAGTGTCGCGTCGTGCACCGGTACCGGCGGGCGGCAGCGGCAGGCCGACGTCGCGGTCGGAGAGCGCGGGGCGCGGCAGCCGCGCCTGGTAGTGCACGTAGGCGCTGACGAGCCCGCTGCGGCCGTGCGCGTCGCACGTCGCGCCGTCGCTCATGTTCTGCGCACGCGACACGCGACCCCCATTATTGCATCACCTCTCCCTCGGACCCCCCTGGGCCACTTAAGACGTAGCTTACGTATAAACTGTATAATATGTGCATGAGATACCCTTTATACGATTTGAGCTTAATAGAAGTTAGTGACGATTAATTAAATGCCCTTTCGATCAAACGTACCATTGGAGAGCGGTGAAGATGTACGAAGATCAACTCACGGTAATGTCGGTGAAGACGTGCGCGAGGCACGCGAAGGCGTCCTGCGAGATGTTGAGCGGCTGGCCGGCCAGCAGCGGCGGGCACGCCAGCAGCTGCAGCAACTTGTCCGCCACCACGGGCAGGAAGCGAGCCAAGGCCTCCACGTTGGCCGTCGGCAGCTCGGCAATGCTGATGTTTAATAAAACTCCAGTATTGACAGTATTAACCCTTATTCCCATGGTTTCGTGTCCAGCAGTGGGAAGCAAAAAAGACAAAGACGAAACGTTTATTCGTACAGCAATGGCCACATTTAATGATTTAGCAATATTGTTAAAACCAACATTATTTTTAACTAGATTTAAATTATTTTTACGTTGGGACTTCAAAGGATCGCGGCTAACAACGCGATATATAGCCGTCTCTGTCTAAAAGGCGTTGTAAGCCCACCTGGCCCGAAGTTCTGCCTCCATGTTGGCGAGCCCGATCCTCGGCGGGATGTTGCCCTCTTGCACCGCCTCGCACGCCATGGCGAATCTTTCTATATATCCGTCCTAGGAATACGTGTAACTTTAGTGGATACCTAAGCTTTCAAAGGAAGACAAATTTTAAATGTTTGATATATTTACAGATAATAATAAAAACGAAATTCTTGTTTTACAATCACAATATCCAAATGGTTTGGATATTGTGATGATTGTGAATTATTCTATCCGGGGAGCGATGGCTGCATGTCACAGAGTTAATTACCACATTCTTTAAAGTCAGCGACTGTACCTTATTCTGAACAAGTAAATAATTCTATTCTATAGCCCATTCTGCCGATATGCTATCGTGACAACCCTAAAATATAACAGAACCCTAACGGGCTATTGAAGTCTATCCCGTAAGTATATTTATTTGATCAATAGATTGCTTTTTGATGGAGTCTATTGTATGCATTATGAACACATTTGTCAGATGGCAGGGAGGATTTGTGTGTTGTCTGTGGTTAGTGTACCAAGGGGTGCGTGGTGGTGTGGGGGTCGAGCGCGATGTAGAAGAGCGGGCGGTGGTTGTCTATCCAGCGCGTGCCGGGCAGCTGCACGTCGGGGAAGATGTACGAGTAGTTGGGGGGCGGGGCCTCCTGCATCACCGGCAACGCCCACTCGCCGCACGTCAGCTTGCCGTTGCGGCACAGCGGCAGCCACTGCGCATCACAGGTATAACACATTACATTGTGTTTTAACGCCCTTTTCCTGGACCAATTGAAATGACCCCAACTAAAAGTCTTCATCTTACAGGACTATTGGTCTCTATCATCTGTGACAGAGAATAGAGTATTTAGTTAAAAAAAAAACTGTTTAATAACGGGGATTTCACACCTTACGTATCGAAGAGTATTGTGTAAGTTGACGGATAAAAGCTTGCCTCATATTAAAAAACTTACCGAATACCCAACGGGTGTTTCCACACTCTTCTCCTGGTCGGGCGCCACGGGCTTCCTCTGGCACGACACGTGAAGGAACGTGAACAGCAAGTGATGCTGATCGCCCAGATCCGCCGGCAGCTTTATTTTGATTTCATCGTAGAGGGACGGGTTTCTGGACGACGTTGCAAAAGTCATAACATTCGGTTAGTTAGTTATCGTGGAATCCGATAGCGGGAAACACTGACTCGGTCGTTAGTTTTTTAGAAAGAAAAGTGGCGTTGTTAGTTATTTCTTAAAAAGGTGAAACCAAGATGTAACAGTTATACCATCGAGCGAAGGGCTCATATGTAGGTACATAGATGCAGACCACTGCATCCCACTGCATGGCATAGTTTTTCCATGTTACTGTGGGAGGCCTGGAAATACTCCATTGTGTTGCTCCAATTTCCACAAGCAAAAAATCTATGTATATATATTTAAAGATCTACATATATGTCACCATCAATTTTAAACTGTTGCCACAAATATATATCACTCACATATTTTTTTATTGCATATAAATGATTATACAATGAGTGAAATATGTGAATACTTGTTGTGGTAGAGGACGGTGGTGTAGGCCTCCGTGCTGAACTCGGGGCACGAGCTGCGGCCGAAGATGGCGGGCAGCGCAGACGCCTGCTCCTCGCCCGACATCAGCTGCACCCGCACCTGGTGACATTATCTGGCGATATTCACTGGCCTCTCGGTGCAGTGCTGAGACCCTGACTACTAAGACTGTGTCCAGGTGTAATGAAAGTATCTATATAAGTAACAGGAATTTAATTGCCTAATTTAGAGAATCAGATACGAGTAGTTGTCCTCATTATTGTTATTGTTCTGAGAATCAAAGTGTTCATTAAACTGGAAACATCTTATACTGCATATATATGAGCAGCTAGTGTTGGTAAGTAGTGGAGGTGGTGGTGGGGGCTAGAGACCGTGATGTTCCTGGCGGAGGCGGCGCGCGAGGCGCACGCGGCCAGGTTGAGCTCGCGCACGGCCACGAACAGCAGGCTGCGGTACTGGTGGTGCGGCGCGGCCGGCGCGCTCAGCGGGAACGGCAGCACCTCCTTGCACGGCCGCACGTTCTCCTCCGCTGCGCGCAAACACACCGATACCTCACACACTCTGGACTCGACTCGACTTGACACGTTAGCCGTGCGGGAGTCAAGAGTGTATAGATTTTAAGTTTTTTATTACCATTGTACGGCGCTAATTTGGCGAGTTCGGGCGTGAGTCCGTTCTTGATCTCGTCGGGGCACGGCGACACCTCGATCTTGAGCGTGCCCGGGATGCACTTCAGCTTCCTGGGCGCCGAGCTGGGCCGCTTGATCTCCGCCAGGAACTTGTACAGGTCTTCGTCGCGGAGCTTATCTGTTTCCTGCGATGAACGTGCAAAGGAAATTTATGAACATCGAGCTTTCTATATGCACTTTGTAATTTTTCTTACAAATCATAGTATTAATGAATTTGCTTTTAAGGTTGTGTACGCTTTGGTATTTTTTTGTACTTAGATAGGTGTATCTAGGGAGTGCCGGGCGAGGGGCGCGGGGAGGGATCGAACTGCGGTGACCCCACACCCGTCCCTTGTTATTAAGCCACACTTATTGTAACGATTTCTTCACAAGATATACCTATTTGTACCGTTCATATGTCGTATTATTTTGCACCTGTAGGCCTAAGAGTAGGTAATGAGAAAAATCATTGATCATCAATCATCGTAAACTAATGACCATTGCTTACTATCATGACAGGGTCGTATGGAAGTATATATATATTTGACCTGTTTGAAGAAACTCGTGACGGTGATCACGATGGGCTTGAAGGTGTCGAGTTGGGCGGCCATGTCGTCGGCCTGCTGCGCCGCGCTGGAGCGCCGCTCGATGGAGCCCTTGCGCGTGAGCGAGCCGCCCACCTCGCCGGCCCGGCGCCGCAGCTGCTCCAAGCTGCTCGATGACGCTTTGCGATCTGAAATACCATCCGCCAGGCGACGATCTGTTAGTGGTTAGAGAACTTCACTTATAAACTGGAGGTCGCGGGTTCGAGTCCCATCCGGGACAAACATTTGTGTGATGAGCACATTTGGTTGTTCTACGTCTGAGAGTAATAAGAATATCTTATCAGCCGTCCGATTACCATAACACAGGCTTTTAATTGCTTAAATTGGAATCAGGTAGCGGTGAGTGGAGATACTTTAAATTAAGATATGAAAACTATGATGAATGAAGAAGCTCACCAGGTTTGTAAGAACAGAGGCTTGACATTTGGGACATTCTGCGTAGGGTCATTAAAAATCATGATATGTCGTACGGTACCGAGGCTGTTGGTGTTGGAGGCGGGCGGGTCGCGGTCGCGGTCGGGCGGGTCGGGCGCGCTGAGCACGCTGAGCAGCGCCACGGCGCTCCACGCCAGCGGCATGCGGAAGCGGCCGAGCCGCGCGCACGCCGCCGCCGCGCCCGCGCGCACCTTCTCGCGGTTCTGCACAACACGCACACACAACTGACGCGACACACTACGACTGGCCAATTAGACAATTGACGTTTCTAAACCTGTAATTATTTCAAAAAATATATCAAAAATATGTATTAAAGAATCTGTGAGTAATATTATAAATATACAGAACCGACCTTATCCTCTTTGATATACGGCTCAACGCACTCATTGACGTCTCCCTGGAGCACCTTCTCCACCCTGACCACCAAGAACACGTCGGGCGATGGATTCAGAACGTCGAAAATGGCACTGCGACTCAGGGTGGAGAGGTCGGCGTGTGGGATGTGAGCCGACAGCATCTGACGGGTGCATTCCGAGTTCAGGTTGAAGTAGAAGTTCTCAGAGAGTTTCTTCTTCTCCTTGGCGTCGTAGAGAGCCATGGACGCGAATAGAGGCTCTACGTCAAGTTCCAATCTGAAAAAATGAAAAAAGCCAATAAAATTATGATTTTCCTGATTGTTTTTTTGTAGTCAGATATTTCAATCATCATCAGCAAGTCCAACAACTTCACAACAGCCTGTACCTCTAAAACATTGTATATTACTTACTTCAACTGGTGGCAGACAACTAGTATTCTGTGTCCCATCAGCTCGCAAGGCATGTCAGCTGCCAATCTCCTCTCCACGGCTTCCTCTTCATCCAGATAAGGAGCGTAGAGGCCTAGGAGATCAGTCTGACGGTTCTCCAATCTGTGTCAGATACCATTGAACGTTAATAAGCAATATGTATTGTATCAATAATGAATTTAGCATTTATGAGCAAGGATTGCAGCCATATAACACATAACATGACAATTTCATGGCTATCTGAGACTTCAGCCAGAACCGTACTTACCGTCTGGCTTCGTTGATAGCATCGATCTGTTCCGGTGGCTTCTTCTCGAACAGATCCGGCAGGAGCGGGTCCGAGGAGGAGCTACGCAGGTCCAGGCTAGCCCACGAGCCGCGCGGCGTGAGCGTTTCGTTGCACGACGACGACGAAGACATGGAGGCCACCGATTGACGACCGCTGGACGGCTGCGACTCAAACTGCCAGAAAAGCATGAAAACAATTTTGTATCTCTCTCCCCTCTCTGCTGGGTGTAATTTGAGATGACTGCGAAGAAGAGAACACGATTCGATTTTGACACAGGATATTACAAACTCCTCCCACCCCTTGTGCCACACTACGTTTCCCCCTCCCCCCTCCTTGCCCCTTAACGTGTCACGTTTGGGTGTCCAGTCGAGTGTTAGCGAAGACGAACCGCTAACCTGTTGCGACGAGAGCTCCTCGGTGGAGACGGCGTGCGGCTCCATGTCCACCTCGTACTGGTGCGGCGGCGCCGTGAGCAGCCGCTCGATGCGCTCGTTGAGGCGCTCGCGGCTGTACGAGGAGCCCGAGTAGGCGCGGTATTTGTAGTCCACCACGGTGTAGTCCGCGGTGTAACAGCTGATGCAGTCGCGAACAAACATCGGCGCTTTCATCCTGTATGGACAGATTTTTTCTATTAATAATAATATTAATAATGTTTTTAACTTGACATTAAGACACGTGCAATACCAGCGAAATGTAATAATACTTTAACATAACACAGGCATTTGGTTGCCTAATTTAGGATCAGTTAGCAGCGTGTGGAATGGTCCCTATTATTAAAAAAACACATTATAGCCTAAAGTGTTCTTATGGGACATAGAAGTCCCATACCACATTGTAAACTTTGTACCAGTTTACTTACAAATCCTCATCGGGCAGGACATGTTGGAGGGTGCGTATGCGCCGCGGCACCGTCAGCAGCTCAATGTCATTTTCGGGGTACGCCAGCGGGTCATTCTCGCCCATCAGCCGCTCACACACCTCCTCGTAGTCGGGTGGTTCAATCATGTCGGAAAGTGATATCTATCGGATTACATATTTATAATTAGTATACTCAAATATCTGTTATATATAAGCTTGTCATATTTCATTAAAATGTTGCCATATTCTTATGTGTTTTCTTATACAAGTCTATAGCATATAAAAAACATTAAAACAATATATGATGACAAACAAAATATTTTTTATTTTACCACTTCATCACATAACAATCAATACCTTTTTGTGCAAAGGCAATACAAACAAAGTCACAGGAACAAGCTAATATGTAATAGTAAGATTGTCTTTATTGGGAGGATAACATAGAAATATACTGTATAAAACTGGTAAAATGCTAGCTTAGCTTTGGAGGTGTATAGGATGAGACAGATCACTCATCCGGGGCAAGCCACAGGCAGTGTTAGCAACACACTGGTACATTTCTTTGAAGAGCCTGGAATCCTCCGAATAACGCTAGAGAAGGCCAACAAGGCTAAAAATAAAGCTAAGATAGATGCAGTGAATCATGCCTTTTACTCCTAAGTCAAATCCCACATAAAGCATTGGTCACAGTAAATTTATACACAATATTGACTAACTTACGTAAAACACTCCTCTGCCTACCCCTTCGGGGAATACAGGCATGATGTTACGTAATTGACTAACTTGACTTCATGCTGAGGCTCATAGTAATATCTTTATCAATATTAGTTTCATTAGTAAGCTAGCTACACTGACAGAGGTTTACTATGTTTATATCATTAATGATCATGGAGTCATTCAAACGCTAGAGTTTCTATAGTTTCACACGTATGACATTGTACTCATAAGAACGTAAACGTAACATCACACCTGTATTCCCCGAAGGGGTAGGCAGAGGGAGTGTAGTACACCCCCCACATTTCACCGGTTATGTTTAAGTCCCACAATTGAACAGGTGGTGAGCCTATTGCCATGCACCGGGCACACATCCAGACTCCGAGTCACTACTAGAAATTCTAAATTAGA
>DWEM01002421.1:0-12099 GCA_018245935.1 Agara belti belti
GTACTACACTCCTCTGCCTACCCCTTTGGGGAATACAGGCGTGATGTTACGTTATATACTTGAAGTCACTCAGTGAAAAATCAACAGCCAAATAGAAGTCAACGACCGTCGCTCTTGGAATAAAACAAAAAAAAAGTGGTTAACACTATCGCTATATAGATCATATATTACTGTATTGTTCTCCACAAGGGGGGGAACAATAGCTAATAAATAATTAATCAATCCTCGATTTGAAACTACACATGATCTAGAAGGTCACAGGCTATTACAGTGGAAATGGATCCCCAAAGGCATAGGAGTCAATCTTCAACTAGATGAAATTAGTTTTTTACTAGTGACCGTTCAGATACTTATTAGTTATTGTCATAATGTAAGTAAATAATATAGTACTTTCCTACTAGAATATCATAGTAATTCCTTACTTTGAATGTACCTTACTTACAATCTAAAAATACATGCAAATTTATATGGATATTAAGCACAATCAACGCATTAGCGACTGCTCTGGTGTTGCAAATGTTATACAACGACATACAATACATCTGTGTGCCTATTTGCTAGGATAAATTTACAAAAAGAATTAGATGTCTGCCTGATAATACAAAAACCAACCGCAATGGCATGTGATATAGTGTCCTCGTTCTATAACATTTAATTATTGATAGTACATACTTAGAGCGATGCTGGTAGTAAGCGACACCGAACACCACCAAAATAACGGCCACGAGGCAGAACGTCACCGGCACCACGATAACTGACAATTGGGCGTGGACTGACGCTGTAACAACAGATAAGAGAAAAAAATCATAGTTTTTTAAACACTTGCAATATTCAAACATACACTTTATTAATTCTCACTGAAGTTGCTTTCCTTTTTATCCGTTTTGGGTACAGTTTTAAATGTAAAGAAAATAAGTGGTACCTTTATAAATATTGATGGTCGCTCTGGAAACACTCTTCCCGACCTCATTCTCGATGACAACAACAACAGTGTGCTGATCACTATCGGAAAAGTAATGCACCAAGGGGAACGTGTTCGACAGGATTCTAGTCTTCATTGCACACGTCTCGTTCCCGGTGACATTATACTGTCCAGGTTTGTACATAACACAGTAATCGAACGGCGGGGAGCCCGTGTACTTCACTTGCAGATTCAGCAGATCACCGTGTTGAAGCCAGTTCATTCCTGTTATGTTCAGAGTCGATATGGCTTCTAGAACAATAAGATGTGTGTTTAAATAAAATGCACATTTAATACCGAATTCATATTAGCACTGCAGAAAAGGATTTTGATTATTGGAATAGGATATTCGCAAAGGTATCCGTACAATAAAACTTATTTACATTTAACTTCAAGACTGATATTATTAAGAATTATACAGTATTGCATTAGTAAGAGCAAATCAAAACCTTTGTAAGTAAATAAAATTATTAATAGATGGGTAATTAAGTAACAGACCACCAGATAATTCAGTAAATATTATAATGAAATTGAATTGCAAATGAAATATTTATCACCCTTACAATTGAAAGCAATAATTATGTTGTAAAAAGGTATATAATTACATATCGCATGCTTAATGGAACACTGACACATTAAGAGATAAGTTAAAATTTAGTTATGTTACTTTTTTTACGTCTTTTTTTACTGTGATCTAATAGATAGTTAATCAAATGTACAAAATACTAGCACATAATTAATTAATAATATAGTTTTAATTTTATTCATCAACAAGTACGATAAGGCCTCATTACAAGATCTTTTGCGATTTCCCAAAAATCGTCTTTTTTGAGTTAAGTATCAGTATTCCAATAAGCATGTGATATGTTTAATTTTTATCTTACCTCTGACACTGATAGTCTGCTGGTAATGTCCATAAGTATAGTGATCTCCTATTGGCACTATGCTTGAGTTGTGACAAATAAAGTCTTTCAGTGCATTTCTATTTTGTCCAGTGTTTGTACCAGCCATGCGTTTGGCGATTTTGTGAGTTGCGTTGTCCGTAACATTAATTGGTAACACTGTTGGTATTACAATAGATGTTGTTTCTGGTTTTGGGGTTGTTGTTGTTGTTGTTGTGGTTGATGTGGTAGTGGTTGTAGTGGTCGTCGTAGTCGTAGTTGTTGTTGTTGTTGTTGTCGTTGTAGTTATCGGTGGCAAAGGATCGTTGTTAGCGACAACCAACACATCGATGAAATGATCAGTCATAACATCCTGATAGGTGTAATTTAAGGAGAAATCTGTCGTTTGGTCTATATACATGCAATCAATGAACCAATATGTGACAATGGTTGATGCATTTTGTTTCAAAAATTGCATCTCATTATCAGGCAACTTCACATAGTGCTGAACTGTTTTATTGACTGCAACATAATTCTTTGTTAGATCCAAGTTATTTTGCTTTAATATAAGATTTCCATTTAATGAATCTGCAATCAAAAACAATTTCAATTTAATATTGACGTACTGTTTATTTATAACATGTCATCTGTTATCGGTAATGGACTTTACGCCTTAACAATGAAATGCAATGACAAGTGGAAACCCTGATTCTTGCACTCTTATCATGTTTCCTATATATCAAATTATTCTTGATAATAATTAATTGCAAGTTTAATTTCTTATATCTAAGTTAGTAATAAACAGCATCAATGTAACATCCTCATAAGTAAAGCTTTTATATATACTTGCTCTTTTTCATTTTGAATGCTATTATGTTTCTGGGACCTTGATTTATATGTTTATTGCTTGTGTACACTTGCATCAGAATCATAAGAACTAATGACAATGTGGATGTTTGAAGTAACAGCGGCCTCAAATGATGTTGAAAAGTAGAGAGATGAAACAACAGAATAAGCGGAATATAATATAATGAGTTTTATAAAAAATGCTCAATGTGGGTGTGAAATAGCCATATCAACTGATAACGCCAATAGTGGTTACAGTTTTATAAAACTCGTAATTTCTGTCCGGTTTGCAAGTTGTATGTAAAAAAAACTGAGTCTTTTTGATTACAATGTTAAATTTAACTAAACCTATACAAGTGTAAATCTTGCAATCCGTTGGATACATTTTTAATGAAATCCATTCAATATTACAAATAAAAAATTGTAATTCATCGTTGATCACTACTCCAGATGATATTTTTGCAATATGAGTTACAGAAGCGATAATCAAACATGATTCTCTATTTAGCCTGAAGAAGCTTTGAATTATTTGAAACATAAAAAATTACCTGTTAATTTAAATACAGTACTGGCAGTTGAAACCAAGTAAAAGATACCATAGAAGCTCTTCATCAGATTCACCTTTACAGTGTAATCTCGAGCCTCATACAGATACCTTGGATATTCCACTATCCATGTAGAAGTATTTGATTTCTCATTAAACTGCATAAGAAAAACATGGGTTATAAAATATTTGGAATCTGAAATGGTTTTATGCAATATTCAAACTCTAACAATAACAAGTCTGTATGCAACCAACCACATCGAGAATATAGATGTATGGCAGAATAACATCCCTACCTTTGCTCATTATGAAATAATCTATGTTCCCAGTGTCTGAGTATACAAAAAATTTGATACTGTATGCATAGAACATAGAGTATACTAATTATTGCAATTTCTCTACAGCCAGGTGGAAATCAAAAGATAGGCAGTTTACCCACATTTATATTCAAGTGGAAAAAAAATACAGTGATTGCATATTTTAAAACACCAATGTGCACAATAGTCTCAATAACTGAAGAAGCCATACCCTAACATAGCATAGTTAATTATATTCCTGTAAATTTTTAACTTAAAAACAATGAACGGCATCTGCTATCTAATGTATTGTCAGCAAACAAATAACATTGAACAATTATTAGGTACAAGTGTCTCGCTCGACAAAGGAAAACTTTAAGGGTCATTGAACCACACAGCTGTTATATGAATAGGTAACTTTATACATATTAATTTTAGCGAACAAACTACATATCAAAAAATTTTGGTATGTATCTACTTTTATTAACAGAACTACATTACAATATTCTCCAAATATCAAGAATGTTGATAGTAAAAATATTCCACTACCTATCTCATTTTCAAGTCAACAGCACTTAATGTTACTTATCTTAAAAAATGATACACACTTATGTGATTATCTAAATCCCCAGGCTGAATTCAGAAACTGTAATTCTAGTTCTCTGATTTTGACATTTCACATTTTAAGGATTTATTGTTGTTGCTTTTATAGCATATCAATTAATAATACAATTGAATATAATAATTTGGTTATTTATTATTTAATTGAAAAATAACTTACGTCAGCACGATGTTCTGGCTGAGCATCATCCCAATATACAAACTTGAGGTTCTCATCAGAATACCCAGAGACTGTAGCTATGATTGTAACGTTGGAGCCGCGCACGGCGGGCCCATCGTTACGGACAGTCATTTTCAAACCAAGTGCAGCTGCAAACGTGATTTTACATGAAAATACACAATTACAAACAACATCTTATGTTTATTAATAGGAGTGAAGGTTTTACTTTGCACTCTTGACTTCATTACGAATTGGATATAACGTGTCATAAAAATCAGGTTTTTCAAAAAAGTTATCTCGTATTGGCATTAAACACATTATATAAATGAATTCTTACCTGTCGAGAAAAGAAACAATAATAGAAGAAATAATCCCCGAGACATTGCAAAAAATGTGGATATGAAAACGTATGGATGTCTATAAACAAAATTAGTAAATTATTATTCACAAATCCCTACAGACCCATTCCTCTTTATGTGATATTCGATCTTTGCTAGAACAACAATATTTGTACTAATAATAACAAACAAAAACATCAATAAACTTTTTGCGTCACCAAATTCACATTTACAATACAATTTCTTGTTCTCTGAATTTACAAGACCGATGACAATGACAATTGTCAAACCAATGTGACAGCTGACAATTGATGTATTTTAAGTTCCACTAGGTTACAAAATCGCTTCGATGTCATTTCACCAATTTCAATGTTGACTGTATTATTCTTTAATAACGATTTGTATGGGAGGTCTTTCATTCGCGATTTACGAAGAAAATATTTTGGGACAACTTATCCATGGCCTTCATATTCCAAACTAAGTAAAGCCTGTCTATATTATAATATCTTATGCAACTGATGAACGTCTTATAATGTTCAGAGTATTAGATATATTGGTAAATTCTTAAGAGCATAGAGATGATTTTACAATTAGATATAAAATACTTATACTGTTACACAAATATTTATCCTAGACAATCATCCATTCTACCTCCTCGAAAAACTCATTAATTACAAAATTAACCGGCTAGTATAAAACTATTTAACTTGTAAGGAATCAGCAAAAGACAAAAGCCTATAGACCATTCTGAATACAGCATTGAGGACAAACGATGATGTTGACAAAGTTTGAAACATCAGCAATGATCGATAAAGTTAAAGTTGTCAACATAATCATAACAAAAATCTTTATTACGGCTTTTAATTCCTCCTAACATTTATTTTATTTCTATATCAAAGGATATATTATAGTTATCAATAAAGTTAAATAGAACAACTGCGCTTTCAGACGTGTCAGTTTTGTTGTAGTTTAATGAAATTATTTAGTTGTTTTACTAACGTTTTTTATTTGAATAGATAAAGGTTATTCAGCTTTAGGATCTAAGTAATAAGTAATAAGTTGAAAATAAAAAGACGAAGTCAGACGCGTTTTTCTTACATACCAATGTTAAACGAATCCGTTATAAACTGTAGGACTTGTTATATCTGTCAAGTTAAAAATTACATGAAGATAATATTTTGTCTGTGGAAAGAAAGAGCAAGGAAGCAAAGCAAATGAAAAAATTGGTGCTTTTGACTT
Source organism: Agara belti belti (assembly GCA_018245935.1). NCBI lineage: Eukaryota > Metazoa > Arthropoda > Insecta > Lepidoptera > Hesperiidae > Agara > Agara belti. The sequence continues at coordinate 5,887 of DWEM01002421.1, forward strand.
ATGTATATTATTCGATTCAGTTTCGTACATTTCGCGCAAGTAGTTCAATTTAATTACTGAAGAAATATGTTTATATTTTAAAATTTAACGATTTTAATGTGCCTGGTTTTTTGAATAATATAAATTAAAATGGCTACTGTATTCGATACGCCTTTCATTCGACAACATTTGCATCGTCTACGGCATCGTGATTTTGATTTGGATGAAGATCAGAGATTCGGTCGTTGCGACTGTACGAGTTATTCATATTTCGTTCTTTCCATGGTACTGTTTTCTGTAGGTACTGTTATAACCGTCCTAGCCTTGGGAGATGCCGATGGTTACATACTTAGTAATTTGGGACACATGTGGCTGGTGGGACCCATTTTTATATGTTCCGGGATGATGGTAGCCGTGAAGAGTATGCTGTATTTGCGAAGGAAAAGTGTTATACAAATGCTTCTGCATCAACGTGAGATAATCAGAGTGAGTCACACAATCGCGTCTACTGCATTTTCACGAGTTCATTTTAACATTCCTTATGGTTTATCGTGCATTTATTGCGTGCAAATTGTTTGAATCAATAGAAAGCGGGGAAACAGTAACGGTTATATTACTTCGTATATATTTTCATATTATTTATCGTTAGTTCGCAATGTTATAGAGCAATAAACTGTAACCTTAACCCAGTAATGAAGTTTTATAGTAGGCAAATGTTTTTCGTGCAAATAAAAAAAGTGTCACTGTTTGTTTAATAAATTGTATGAATACAATCTTGAAGGTGAAAAACTGAATACAGTGGTATTGACCGAGTATTTCAGTAGTCTCCTGATTTTAAAGTCTGAATTAAAGCAAAATTTCATATGTGTATTTTATTTAACTTTTTCGTAATTAAAATATAACACTAAAAAGTGAGTAGAACTTTTTCTTACAAAGACAAAAGTGGTCATCTCTACTTATGGAAATTTGCAGTACAAGAGTACTGTGCATTCTGGAAACAGCCCTGAAGGTAATAGACCCCACACCTTACACTAATTTAAAACAAGTTTATTTGTTATGATGATATGCATATTGGAACTAGTTTCTATTGATATGATTATCAGCTTCAACATGCCACATCTTAAACCTGGAAATTCTCTTGCTACTTATCTCACTAATACTCATGTCACACTCTCAGTTTCACAGATTTAGATTTCTGTTTTAGAAGTTATAACAATGTAAAAATTTAATAAATCATGGAAACTTAGGTTTTAAACAGTTTCGGCAGGTTTTGAAAACTGTTACCAAACCTATAATTTGAGTGCATTTTAAAAGTTGTAAATACCTACACAGAAATTATCATTTGACATTTGACACTATACAAGGAAATAATAAATGAAAATCGTAATAAGTCAACTATCTGGCTAGCAAAATACAGTGAACGTGCAACATGAAGTAAAGAAACCATATTAATAATGTTACTCTGCCAAATTACACAGCCTCAATTACTCTTTGCCTCCAAAAACTGAATATGTCAAGTAAATAAGTATTTATATTCTGTGTTATATTGTCAATTATTTGTGTATAAGCCATTCAATTACACTAGAAATGAATTTGCATTGTAATGATTCGGATTATCTTTTTATGTTCCTAATTATATTTTCATTAATATTAATGCTGTTTATTTTATCATTGTAATGTTATCTCTCAATATGTAAATTTAAAAAACGTAATTGCTACCTTACTCTGATTCTTTCGATGGTTTTTATGGACATTATTATATAATGACCAAGTAATATTATTGGACTTTATTAAATATTTAAGAATCAAATTTATTTTCAACAGATAGTAATTAACTTTCATATATTTAACCTTGAAGATAATAATATACCTGCATTTAATGTCTAATTGACTTTATATATTTGCTAGGGTACTTGAGAATCTACAGTATAAATGAACTTGTATAGGCACTATCATTATTTTTAAGGAACTATTATCATAGGGCTTCCATCAGTTCTAGCTTCAGCTCCATCGCTGGTTACAAATTTATCTCCTTGTTCATAGTCAAAAGAACTGTTCAACTATTATATGTGTTTCAATTATTGTATCTCATTTACTATGATCCTTATCCATACTAAAAATGTAATTGAATGGTGCAAAAAATATATAGCCTAAACACTAATATCAGAAAATTACCTATCTAAAAACTGCATCCCAACTTTTGAATAGTCACCATTTTCTACTTCAATTTGATATTATCCAACTTTTATGTGTATATATTAAGTATTAACATAATTGTAAAGTCCTGTTTAATTAATGATAACACAAAATGTTTGATCAAAGGTACAGAGAATTAATAGAGAAGAAATTAAACATTCAAACCTTGTTGTAGATTACATTTATGTGTCTTGATATTATATGTGTTCTTTTGATTTCCATTTCAGGACATAGCTACAGTACAAGCTGAGCAAGCATACGGTGGTCAAGTGCCTCGCACAGCTTCAAGTGCAACATTGCCTCCTTCCTACGATGCCTTAATATCTAGTGCCGCTACTAGCAAGCCTCAACCGTCCAGTTCTGAACCTCCACCCCCTACTTATGATGAAGCAATGCATCTCATTGACGATGAAAAGTACTGCCTCAATAAAGATGAAAGTGCTAAACAAGAAACGAGCAATCAACCACCTCACCCTATTGTTGGTAGCAGTAAACCCTGAAATTTACTGTCGACTTAAATTTATTGTTAAATTAGCTTAGTAAGAAAAACTTAATCTTCCTTTGTACTTATAATTTTATATATACAGTCAAATATACATATTTAGCATAGTATTCTCAGATGTGCCTAAATATATTGACTTTTTCACATTGTTGTTACTAATGTGTCATTCATATTATAAAATTGTAATAAATTCAGGACAGGTAGTGTGTTTATACAAGTCTCTGCACATTTTAGCCATATTGGCAACTTGTCCTTATCTATAAGAGACCTTAAATGTTATTATGTTATGTTAAGTTTAATAATAATAATAATGTTAAGGCTATATTTGTATTTGTAGTTTACCTTTTTTGTGACATGCCTTAATTGGGGAATTGTAGGATCTCTGTTTTCCATATGAAATCTTAAAATTGTTATATGTAAGGAAACAAGTGCCTGTTTTTCCTATATAATTGCATATTAATTCTTAACCTTGAAATACCTACACAAGCATGAAATTCATACAAATCTTGTATAGATTTTGTATTGGCAAGGTATGTCGTACTGAGAGGCTGCCAGTATAAGCACTAATTTAGGCTACTTGTTAACCTATATTCAACTATATTGTCAGAATTAGCTCTGTCATGAAGTGTTTATTGTGTTTTTTTTATGTACCGTACATTAGTAATTTTTTGGTTGAAGTTGGCAGTTGCAAGCAGCTGCATCAAATCCTTTTAGTTGTTGGGCATTGGTACTGTCTTGCCAGTGGGCTTCCAAGAATAATGAATAACCTAATAACACCACCCTTTTTGTCACACTTAGTTTGTATCCAATGTGTTTTGATTGTAATCTTGCTTACCTGATCTTAATTGACTCAGAGATTCCACATTGAGGTTTATTGACTGTTATCCACCTCTGACAAGTGAGCATGCTTGTTGTCGAATACCATGATATACTAAACTTCAACCAATTACTACTGAATTGTGGTAACTGCTAAAGAAGTATAATCACACTCACCACAGCTTATTGTGACAGGGCATAAGGGGTACAAGTGCTTCCAATAAAACAGACATTTGAAATACAAATCTATTTTTATGAGTATTGTAATTATATTATAATTCCGCTGTAGTATGCCATGATGTTTTGAAAATTAATCGTAATTACTGTTCACGTTAATAGCAACTCTGTAAAACAGTATCATTATGATGAGAGACAGTTCACACTTCGATGTGCCGAGATATGACTTAAGTTGCTCAGAAGCTAATTTATCTTTGGCCAGCACTGAGTAAAATGGCATTCCGTCGCCGGAACGCGCTTTGTGATGCAGCAATGCGCATTTTAAAGGTTTTACGCCGCAACTTGTACTACCACACATTCTTAATCACACGCACATGGTGTGAGCTGAACCTAATAGGAAGTTAAAAACACCAGTGTGATGGGAGTTAATCCGTGGTTAATTGTGTATCAACTGTGATGTTAGTGCCTCATCTCTATATTTCTGTCTGGAATAATAATCATACACACAGTTGTATATATATAGAGAATGTTGTAAAATTATTTATTTTAATCTAATTTACTTGATGTAATTTCATGATTGTGTATTACCTTGTCAATATATTTTACCTAATTTTATTTAGAATATCCATTATGGGTGAAAAAATTAGGCTACTGTTGTAATGTTCAGTGCATTTTTCTGTATATCATATTTGGGTATTTAAAATAATGCCCCTTTTTCTGAAATTTGTTGTAGACTGGGCTTCATAGTTGCACAAAAGTAGTGTGACGAGTATGGAAAAATCGATCACAATATGAGTAGTGTTAGCAATAATTGTGGCATCATTTTGAATAGTTGCTATGTGATGTCATTTTGCCACCCTCAAAAGTGGAGTGAGTTGTCCAGCTTGTCCAAGGTCATTTCCTCTCAACTTTCAGACGTAGCTCTAAAATCCAATATCATTTGTCTGTTGATTTATGTCACAACTATGTGATTTATATGTACTGAAAACTGCATTTTATATAAAAAGGGGCAAGTGTACAATGTTTGGTAATTATTCAATTGGCCAATACTAGCTAATCTTATTTTCAATTTAACCATAGAGAATATAAAAAAAAAATTGAGAATTAAAAATCAACTTCATACACCCTTTAAAATATATCCATGTGATTTACCTTATTTTGCACTTAAATGGTGAAGACTGAAGCATTTACACAATAAATTGTTGGTGATTTATATTCTGAACAATACATTTATTGTACATAGAATAATGTTGATCTGAGGATGTTACTTCGAGCATTGGAAGAATACATCTATATATTTATAAAATTGGTTTTATTATATTTTCCCCACTACACATTTATACACCTAGAGACATGAATATTATATTTTTCAAAGTTAGATTCCTACAGTCCCAATACAGTACATTGGGTGATTAAACATTGACAAATGCATAAACTTAAAAATAGTAAATCGATAACAATCTTACATTACTACTGGCAATATAAATAGACATCGAAATACGACACAAATTTTAATATAATGCAATAACATCAATACTTCTACTACAATTTGTTAAATAGTTAAAAAAGAGATGCATCAATATTTTAAGATAAATATAATTTAAGTTAACCGTCCATAGTATTGAGCTCTAAAGCATGCAGCCTTTAATTCAGGCCATTGTACCACAAATATATCTGCTATAAATTGCAATATGGTACCAGACAATGATAATGACCTTACTCGACACACGCTTTCTACAAAAACAATTCTGCAATTTAGCATGAACAGGCAACGAAATAGGAATGCTACAGCACATACTGGAATACATGTTCCTGGGCCATTGCACAGAATCGCGTCAGGTTTAAATTTATATATAATCGGTACGGTGCAAATGGTGGAATGTATAGTACTGAAAATAGAAGATATATAAGACTGTTTCACGTTTCGGCTTCTTGGAATTTTAGCTATTTGATAATCTCTGGATCCTTTTTCAAATTCATGTACTTTCTCCTCGCTGCTTTCGTCGTTATCCGCCATTAAGTATAGCCGCGGGCGATACTTCGAACCGTTTAAGCGTTTCACTAATTCTATCATTTCCGTTGTGTGGCCGCCGGAACCGATGCATATAATAATTTTAAATGAAGTAAGTTGGAATAACAAGGTTTCCGTAGTAATTATTCGGTAGCTCAGATAAGTTGCCCTCAGCATCAGTAACACTCCAGCTAATAAAACCAGGAAAAACGAAATTTCAACTACGGGCCCAACAGGCCAAAACATATTCATAAAATAAACGCAATCATAACTACTAAAGATGCTTTCGAACATTTTATTAACTTTGACTTTACACAGTAGGATTTAATTGTTTATATATGCATTGTCTGCCGTCTTATAACGTTGTCGCCTTAGCAATGTCGGCACTCGGCAGTCGGCAATCAATCAATAATCTAGGTTATCTAAGTAATCTATCTACATGATAACAAATGTCAAAATATCACACAAATGACATCTGTTTAATGTGTGATATGTCAACAGAACAGTTTTTAATGGGCAAACAATGTATATG
>DWEM01002422.1:0-12099 GCA_018245935.1 Agara belti belti
TAGAAAAATCCAGCAGTACCCAACCCGGGATTTGAACACAGGACCTCCCGATCGGCAGTCGCGCTAGCAACCGCTCGTCCAACGAGGCAGTCATTATGTAATTTAGTATTATATTATAAAAAGAATTTAATTATGGTTTAGTTTCGCGTTTGAAAATCACTACAACTTAATCAAATAATTGCAACAAGATAAAAATTCATTCAAAATTAATTCTATAATTTCGTAAACGCTAACCTAAAAGAGATAAGCAAAGATAGATTCAGGCTAAAATAGCGTTGAATCAGCCAATAGAAATATTTGTCTCCAATTAAAATCATTTATAATATTTAGTGGAAACTTTAAATGCTAAAATAATTAAATTAAAAGTCACCTGACAAATAACGTAGCATTAAATTATTTGTAAATTTTGTAATAATTAATGTAAATTAAACTAATTTTAATTACATTCTTCGATCATTTGATGAAAATTGTTTTTATAATCTCTATCGGTTAATCAATATTACTTAAATGTCGGTATTTAATTATAGTTTAATTTAATAAATAACTAAGTGTAAATGTAATAATTATTGTTGTGATAGAAAAATTATGCAACAATTTTCATCTGTTTGATCCTTTGGTTTTAATCGAATTCGAATCGATTAAATCCGATTTTAAAATCTAAATTGACACATAATCTAAGCGGTAGCCAGACAACATCGATATTTGATTTTAATTGATAACATTCACGAAACTCACCAAAGAGAAGACCAATTATCACAAGTCCAATTACTCCCATTATTATCATCATCTGGAATAGAGTTCAATAAAGTTGATGAATAGTTTGTATTTCTGTGACCGCTACGTATATACTAGTGAATGTTCAATCTCAAGATTGTATACTAGTTGCTGATGATATGTACTAGATGGAATCGTGAGATGAGAAATACATAGTATGTACTTACCTTGAGATTTTGTAGCCAGAACTTGTTCTTCAGACTCTTCGCTTGTTGCTCGAACTGCGAGGCTCCCTGCTGCAGCGCGTCTGCAAATTGAAGAAAAAATATATAATGATAAGGATGATAACATAAAATTCAAATACAAGTGTAAATGGAGGAAAGACTGCATTCTTATTTAATGGTAACTTATTATCGTTCTTATTCATAATCGTTTATTTTACCTGCTCGGTCATCCAGCTCGGATAACTTAGCATCCCTGTCCAGCACCTTCTCGACGTTCGCCTTCATGATGTCCACCACCTGGAAAAGAGTTTTTCCAAAAGTAGTATGCACAATATCATAGCCGCAACAATATACGTTTTAGAATTTTTCGTTCTCGATACGCATTCGACTGCGCAGTTAACTACGTTTAGACAAAAATAGTAATTTTTTTTTTAACAGTTTTAGGATGTAAATCAGTGACACCTCATCGACTTGAGCCTGAGTTTGCTGCAGGCGCCTCTGGGCAGCAATTTGCTGCGGCGTGCGTGGACCTCCGATAATCTCTCCATCGGGCCCGGTCTGAGGCTCTGCTGGCGCCAAACCTCCCGGAGTCGCACCTTCGGCAGCCCTGAAATAAATGCACACTAAAATTACAATTTCATTACCTTTGCAATAAGGATATATATGTATGTATAAATCATCTATTCTGTTTGTCAATCCGCTTTTGGATGTACATCTCCTGTCATAATGACATGGTTTATTAAAGAATTAATCATTTATTTGAACAACATTACTTCTTAGCAGAACAGTATTAATTCTTTCTATATTTTATATAAACCGACAAACGAGATCTGAGTACTCAGTAGAAGTGGCCACTACAGTTCTTGCCACTTGCCTTTTCTTGAGGACTTACTTTATATCTACCGCTTTTAAATCGCACTCAAATCAAAACAACTTAGTGTCGACTGGTTTATTTCTTTATCATCGTATCTTTCCGCCAATCTGCACAGGAGTGTCGTGTCTGCGTGTAGGCTTTTCTTTTATATATTAATTTAAAAATGGAACACAGGCATGTAATAGTTAGCTAATCATTTTCATTATTGTCTGACATTGGAACGTACACCGAATTGGTGTCATTAACTAATAAAGTTTTGTCATGCATACCTATATTTATACATGTTAACTACGAAACATTTTTGTCATACATATTTTGATTTTATGTATCAGTATCCGAAATGCTTTTAATGTACAAAAATTTCGACCATAAAAAAATTAAATATTTCAGAGTGAACAAGAGACTGAATAAACAGAATTTGTTGCTATAATTGCGATTCAGTTTTAGACACAGTGCTGAGTGCGGATGTCCTCAACAAGTGCACCAATGCGCGTTGCCTGTGATATTGTTATATTAAAAAAAATATATATATTTATAATTTTTATATATATATATATATATATATTATATATATAAATTTATCTATTTTTCGTCGGTAAAAATCCTACATTTCTATCTATCTCTTAACGAATACACCGTAAATGTCCACTGTAACCAGGCGAGCCACGCTGCGTATAATAGCTTTAATGTCAATTGTAAATTCACAATTGACGTCAAACGAAAATCGATACGGGCCGTACTAAAGCTCGGACTAGCGCTTAGGTACTTGGTCTAATGAAATTTTTATGAGCTATCGTGAGAATGGAAACCTGTTATTGATTTTTAACGTTTCGGTCTAAGTTTCAAACGTTAAAATGATCCAATAGACAGTCTATTCAAAGACCATAACACCTAGTTATAAAGCAAGCCTCCGAGATATTAAAATGTTGTCCTTTGATTATATTGATAACTATATTTTCATTTACATTAAACAAACCGTTACACATTTATAATAACAATAAAATGGATATTTACATTATAAATATATAAAAAAGGAAATAAAACAAAAAATATATAAACAAAACAAATCCTCTAAAATGTCCTTTTGTGGCATGGTTCCCAAAACACTGGCGGCGTTCCCGCGCTGTATAGTGACGCTGAGCCTCTGCGCGAAATAGTCGCCAGCCCTTTGGTCACCAGAGGCCATAACAAGTTTGGTCGACAAACTAACTTTTGATAACTTAATATTTCCATTCATCCACATCATAATATTATGATGGGGTACAACTGTAGTAGCACCCTACTGTTTTAGATGAAGATAAAGTTGGAAGACTTCGAAAGAGTATAAATTACTTTGAAAACTGTTTTAGACTCTCTGAAAGTTACGGTGAATATGTTGAAGAGTGTCTCTGAGAGCAGCAGAGAGTTCAATCAATAAAACTGCTGGCAAAGAGCCATAACATTGCGATAACAAGCAAGTAGGCTACACTGATCGTTAAAGTATCAATTCCACTCGATGTATTGCTAAGAAAAGAACTGTTTAACAAAACGCTCACATTGGTTAAAGGCCAGATTTATTAACTACTGCAAAGAATTTTATAAATGTAGCAGTAGATATAAGTTGTTAGAAATCATCATACTAATAACTCACTCTAACACTATAAAGTTATTTAACGAAATATCAATTGTTATTAGGATGAAATAAATATGCTAAGGAGACCTACACAGAATTCTCTGCAACAATTTCTGAGATGTATGAAGCCTATCAATCACCACTTAACCAGTGTGGGAGACTATGGCGTTATAACCTTCTCGTTTTGAAAGAATACCTGTGAACAGAAGGCTAAAAGAGATGATTATTGATCGTAAAAAAGCAGCAATTCTTGCACTGTCATATTCCAGTTTGATGTACAGACATGCAGACGAATGCGATATGGACAAAAAGAGGAACAAACGCATGCTATTGAAACTTAAATTATATAGAGTTTAAGTTTAAAACTTTGTGCTCCAAATTTTTTTTATATAAAAGCATACGTTTCAATCTTTTATTTTCTATTCGATCCAATATCCATTTTGCAATAGAAAAATATTTAAAAAAACAGTCTGAACTATATTTGAAGACCTCGCGATACGTTTTCAAATAAAAGAAATCTGTTTTCAAAGAAAATTATTTTGTGTGCCTTTGTGCCTTTGCGAAATATGAAAACGGAAATTAAACTCTGCGCAATGATTGTTCTAGTCCGACATTTATATTTGTCCGCTTTACCTCTTGAATAGGTTTTATATCTGCGCTTTAACGATCGGAAACGGTTGCGACAATACTAAAGTTTTTATGTAGCAAATAAGCTGCCGTGTTATATTCTCGTTTTATATTTGCGACCACCTACTATTCAATTGTCTCATTAGGTTATAGACATCTGCTTCCAACCTCAAAGAGAACTCAGCTAGAATTCCGCTACAAATTTGTGTTATATACCTTAACTAACTAAACTGCAAAACCTCATAGCTATCTGCTTAATTGCCATATGGCTGCAGCGATAATACGCATAAAAACGAACTCAAAAAACATTACTGCACCAGGAATAACTTCTGAGTATCTACCTGCAACGTCTTTAACGTCGACTGATAATAGTAACAATACCGTTACGTAATCTACTTTCGTAATATTCAGTTTTAATCTGAGATTCTTGATTATTTGGTTTTGATACAACTTCAACTAATATGTATTTCACAGGCGAATTTTTTGCACTGGCCTTTTCTACCAGCCTACCTTAACCTCAAAAGTATCCAAAGCCGATAAACGACAGTTGAAAAAAAATGAATGAAGTTTAATTAGTTCATAAAAAAGTTCGAATTTAGATTTAGCAACTTTATAACCCTGAACTTCAGGATAACGTCAAGAACTTTTTGATCGTCTTCAAAATTTATAATATAATTAATATCTTTTTATATTTACCAAACGTGACTTTATGTAATAAGTACAAAATGATAACTGTAAGTTGCGGCTGAAAGACTTTAATTCGTTAAAAGGTAGCGCTCTTCTCAAAGATACAACAAAAAGATCATCTTTTAAAGTGTCATCAGACGAGTGAATAGCATTGACTTGAAATATTCCACTGGAAACGGTAAAATACTGGCCATTTAAAAACAAAACTTCAAGAATCAATGTTGGACTTAGTTATGGTTTTCGTCTTCACAATATCGTATTAGCTTTTATACCGTAATATTTTTTCAATTTGTCAACACTTTAAGACAATGCAAATAACTCGATTAAATCCCCTAAATACAATTTAGCACCGTAATAGGAAACAGTTACAATTAATGCATTACGTATATAAAAAAAATAAAGCTAACATTTAATTTCCAAAAACTTCCCTCTCGTATTAAAATACGGAAAAAAATCATTATTATAAAATCAATACATCGAAGTAAAACAATACAATTTGACATAAAACTAACAATACAATATAACAACGCACATTTCACATGTAACATTATTCCAAAGATATTGGTATTTTTAAAGTACATATGTACAAAGATTAATTAAATTTAACAAGAGTACTTACATTTCTCTGCTTCTTTGACCTCGACAAACGACTGGAGATGCTTGAAGTGGAGTATTATTTCAACTTAATTGATTTATTAGTAACAGAGGAGGTACGGAGCTTTCAGCTGAGTTTTCAGGCGAACGCGGATGCCGCAAAGCGCGAATGAAGCCGGCCGCAGTACTATCGCACGCAGAAGTGTTTCAAGAGCTTTTGAGACTGCGTCACAGTAAACGAGTCCGCTATACATAAATAGGTCAGGCTGTTCCAACCCACAAAAAGGGGAAATTTGGCAGCCTTTTGTAATAATATCGATTATAGGTAGGGGATGTGGGAATTGCGGATATATCACAAGTTTTAGATGTGTTATACTGTACTACAATTTTATTTTAGAGACGCTAAAAGTAATACTAATAATGTACTAAATTATGTATGAACTAAATCATTTTACAATCATCTCGATAAAAATATGACAAGTAGCACCGTCGAAATCTGAAATCACCTGAAGTTTCATGTATTCTAATGGAGAAATACAAATGAAATCGACATTTTAAAAAAAACGTAAATATATTACAAGGAAATCATTTTTATTGTACTATAAGATATTACATCGACTGTTATTCTTACTCCGATTGTTTTTAATTGTTCTGTTCTATATATCCTGTACTTTATTCTTTAGTTGACAACGTTATAAAAGTCGATACTACTGCAGTCATACTATTATGGTTAACAGTATATCATGACTAGAACAACACTGCTTATCTTTTAACGAAGTTTTCTAGTTTCGTACCACAACTTCCAAACCAGTATATTAGCGATGTGGTAATTGCTGCTCGTATGCAAGTTAATTTTGTTTAAAATCAATTACCTGAACCGACTTGTCTGGCCGCTAGTACTGCATCGTGGTACTACGCATGCGCGGCGCTGCGTGGGCCCATCGATTGGCGCACTCGTGGGGTAGGTCCGGGAGTGGCCAGGCGTACCTCAATGAATGCATGAATCTATCTACGTATTTCTAAAAAATGTAGAGAGTGTTAAAATTATACATGCAGCTTTTATCAACTCCAGACAAACGGCTGAGTTGGGATAAAAAAACATGAAAGAGGAAGCATAGGACCTCTTTTTTTTAAAATAGAATGTGACTTCATTACATTGGATTTTTTTCCGACTCTATTATTTTTCTTCGAGTTCCGACTCTACAAATGTTCCACGAATTGTCATTTTAAAATGTACAAAACACCGCATTTCGTATTTCCCATTTCAAACTAGTCTTAATGAATGCCACCGGGTTAACTTTGTGGTTAGCTAACTGCTACGGGTACAAAAACAGCAGCCGCCATTACAGTTAATGAAACAGATAACGCTAAATAATGACGTCCAGATGCTAACCTAACGTTAATTAGGATTACCGACGTCGCGTTATCAGCGCAAAGTTAAACCTGAAACGTGTACCATATGAGCAACATCAATCTTATGCTCTTTGGAAACTTTGGAAACAAATAAACGATATTGTTATATTGTTACGGATCTTCTAAACGTATAGCAATGCGATGAGTGCAAAAATAATTCCGCCTGTCTCTTTGTTGCGTTTTATGTCAAACCCGCTAAACCATTTTGATGACATTGTGTACCTATGGAGTCCGGTATTCGGTAATAAAATATGCAGTCCGGTTATCCGGTATTGAAAATCGAAACGCGAGGGTGTAGGTAGTGAGACATGAAAGTAACTATATTGCGATTACGCGTTATTTAAATAGTACACATTATTCATTGATATTATTAACAAAAATGCGCAGAATTTATTCTATTTGAGATATGAAATAATATTGTAAACAACTCGTTAATGGTATTCAAAATTACATTTCCTTCTCAATTGATTCTCTTAAAATGTAATGTTGGTCCGTGTTTTATTTTTCTATCACCTGTATTTTGCATTGTTATATCATAAGCCTTAAATGTAGTTGTGCGTTAAATATTTGCAGGCAAAATATGTAGGAATATCTTTGTAAATGTCATCGTAAGCAAATAAATTATATTCGTTAATTCCTTGTATTAAATAGGGATACGAGTATTTTGTTCATGAGTTTCTTTTTCGTTTCTGTTCGAGGCATTAAACAATAAATGGTAATATTTAAGTTACCGCCTTTGCTTGAGTGAGTGCGGGCGAGTGGAGCAATTGATTAGCCGGCGTCCTTTGTGCGCCCGCGCCGACGCTCACAACAATTTGCTCGCGGCCGACCGCCCCAATTTTAATGGGCTTATAAAATTTATATTTAATGTATTTATCATAAGCGAGGTTCGTATGGACCTACCACACTTGTTGGATTAAATATATTGGATAAGGAAACGTTTACTTTCATTACTTTTTTATGTCTCGTACGTAATAGTCTAGCACTCTATTACTAAGCGACCTCAGTGCTATCAGCAGATACTGGGCCTCGGTAGGAATACCGAGTCCAATTCCCGCACCCTTAAGGCGAGTACCTTCTGCTGCACTGTGACAGTACCAAGAAGCACTGCTGCACTGTGTTCTCATTTTCACATTTCTTCTCGGGACAGACCTCACATGATGCAAAAGATAATATAAAAAATATAGATGAAATTTATACAAAGGTATTGCATATTTCTATTGAAGTTTATTCCAGCAGACCTGCGACTGGAGAACTAGTGAATGGTAAAGAAAGCGTTCTTTTTCTTCTCTATCAAATCTGTCCTTGTGCGTAGATTGTTCAACCGTTTTGATGACAGTCAACTCTCTTATATTCCGGAGCCCTGTCACCTAGTGCCTTCCAACTCTTCGCTTTCCTCAAACGCTCTACATAATTAAAACTACAAAACAGGTTGTTTATACTCGTATATAATGAATAAAGAATAATGAAAATCCACAATCGCCGCGATGGGAACGTCTTATTGTTTTATTGCGGGCGCATTAGGCGCCTATGAACAAGTCTACAGTGAAGAAGTGGCTTTAAACAGGAACGGGATGCAAACTAAACAAATACTTGAACGCAAACAATATGTTAAGAACAATTTTATTTTATTAATCACAAAATACGTGTATAGAGATAGACAAATGTTCGACCGTGATACGTAAATTTTCGCAATGGCACACGTAAAAAATACCAACTAGATAATGATATATTCACCTGTTAACATACCATCATATTAGCATTTATTTATTTGATAATCATCATTATTTAATAATGTTTAAAAGATTTTCGTTAATATAATTTGAGGAATTTAACTCTGCGTTTATTCAATCAATTATTATAATTGATGAAATTATTATAATGACTAGACGTCATACCAGTAACCAGCGAAACGCAAACAAAATGGCTCTTTGTCGATTGAACTTACACACACATACGTAGGTATATATAAAATTTGTTCGAATGATATTGAACTCGATAAATATTTGTGTCATTTATTCACATTTGTTGGTACGGGTGAGTTCGAAATATATGTAGTCTTCTGACAAAAGCTTGTCTATTTCTCAAATGGAAAAATCCCACTTCATTGGCCACTTTGGGTCTTGTGATTTGTGTATTGTACAAAACACTGTAATCAATATTTTTTGTTCTATTGCAGGTAATTTGTATATGAAATCCTTTGATGCTGATTACTTGCAGACTCTTAATAATAATCCAATATGTCCTTCTAAATTTAACCCTACGTCAGGTGCTACGGACATTCTATCAACAATTAGCCCACTTAACCCGCAACTAGGCGGGGTAAACACACCCGGGCTTTGTCCACCGTGTTAGCGTGACCCGGCTAAGTGCTGCCCGATCCTTGTTAACTTTTTAGGTTAACAAGACGACCGCTGTTTGCGCGCGCGGTTATTGGTACAAGGAGCTAGCGCCCTGCTACTCGGAAACGGTCTAAGTAACAAGAAAATTTTTGGGTTAAAGTTTTTCTTAAAATATGTCTTGATCTTTCAAAGAAAGCTGCTCAACATTGTAACTGTTTCTTTATTTCAAATTTCTATTACTAGTCCTCTGGGGCTTGTTTACACGTAAGGTACGCAAAGCTCGCGCGAATAAGCTCAGGATGGAATCCAAATCTACAACTTTTTAGAAACATCATAATGAATTGTTGCCTTAGGCATAATTTATAAATATTCACAATATAGGATACGGTCGAGGAATTTCAAGTTGTTGCACTACAACACCTGAAAATAATTGCGCCTTTATAAGTTCACAGGAGTTTCTATCGCTTGTAGTTTTTGTCTTAATTTCTCAGAGAAAATGCTTATAGCATACATCAATAGTTTTGAATTCTAATTTATTTCAAAACATTATTACTGATATTTTATAGATAATATAGTTTATTCTCAAATATCCGTCTTTTTCACAGTTACATGTGAAATGTGTTATATTTTTCACAAGCTACTGTATGTTACAATTTTGACGTAACCTTTCCATTTTGACACGTAAATAAATAAATATTTACTGAGACGTTCAGTTCATGAGGGGCACCTTAAGGTTCATTTATAGGGTGACAAATTTCCGCTAGTTACGAAGGAAATTTATTTTATTTAAGTATTCTCTTTCAATATGGAATACGGTTACTATTTATAGCAAATAATTGTTATTTATAAATAAATATTTGTTATGTTAATTGTTAAGATAACTATAATTAAGACAGACCATACGTATGATTACAGATAATATTACTTCATATTATAATGGTATTATTTTACGTAAATATCATACCATACTAAAAATCTTCATACCTGTATACTAATTCTTACGTTAATTTCGTAATTCTAATTTAAATTTGGCGTAATTCCGATAGTAGGCACGGAAAATCGACAAACCTGTAATGATACCTTGGCTTAATATTTACCAAGACGTTAAGGCGAACGCGGGAGCGGCTTTGGCCTTTTCGTGCTACGTTTGAGTCAATATTTTCAAATACGTAGTTTATACTTCTACGTATTCCAGCTGAAATGAACCTAAGACTATTTTTACACATGTTTTGATCTGCGCGAGGTGACGATGTCTTGTGTGTACCCGCAAGTTATAGATTTGTTTACAAGTACCTATAACTGTATATAGATTATTGACAGTTAGCTTTTTAAGACAGCTTTAATTACATTTGACACATAATTACAATACGCATTTTTCTTCTTAAACCGACCAAATATCTTGTGTAATTGCCTGACTCTGTAATGCTTCCGTTCATGAATTACAATTGAAAAGAATGAAAAGCTCATAAAACCTCAGAATATATGAAAACGTTAACGTTAACGTTACCGTAAACTGTCCGCAGTGCACTACATTCAGCCTTCAGCTCTGGATATAGTGCGCCCTATCACAACATAATATCTCAGACCTCAGACAATGAACATTGCTGAGAATGTATGAATATGAGTTAAATAACAGTATTCATGATTTTAAATGTTTTTGTTTCTTTTCAACATAGGTCGTACAAAGATCTTTATCTTTGTACGACGTAAAACTGACAATAGACTGCTGTTTATCTTGATTATAAGCTTAAGCGGTCCTATCGACTGAACCTAGGACCTCCAGAGTGAGAAGCTGAAAGCTAAGCCACTGCGCTATTATTGTATTGTATAGCTCGACCTGTCTTTATATTGTACCTGTGTATCAGCTCTTTCTCGTCACTGTAATATATGACATATTTAAAATATTGATCCCTGATCAGAACTTTGTTATACGCAAATCGGAAATAACATGACATTCGCGATTCCGCAAATATGTAATAACGTTCGTAAACATTCGCTCCTAGCACGCGAAAACGCAGACGTAGGCATAGGAGCAAACAAACGGCTTGTAAGCGAACCTCTCGTGTGTTTGATGTCACACAAACATCCACGTCACTTGCATTTTCCCAGAACCAAACGAGATAAATAGAGCATTGCTGGAAATAGATAAATCAATACTTAGTCGCCGCGTTCTAAGCTACTCTGGTTTTAGAATCACGCCCGGTACTATATATCGGATCGGATGATGTGACTTAGTAATGGATTGCACCTTATAATAATCTGCTAACATAATGCGCTTTCAGATATTTGAAGTCGTCCAAATCACATCACATTTTACAGGCAGGTGCGCAATAAGAGCTCGAAGTACGTGGCTATGAATGTGATTGCAACACAATTCTTTGGTGTGTTTGCTGCAGAATCGTAAACCTCCCAAAAAATTTAAAAAAAAATTTATAAAGTTATGTAACATTAAAAAAAAAATTGTAAACGAATTTAAAAATTGTTTGTATTATAAAATTATCATAGCTTACACCTCGTAACACTCAATTTCTTGCAGCGTCGTCATGTAGATAACCCGCTCGTAAGAACAGAACAGACAATGGTCAATTAACCAGCCGATAGCACTCTCACTGCGCAGCTACTCATTGTTCGAGTATCCGATAACTATGAGTTAATTGGACGTTAAGGCTCTATAGAGAACTGAACTCTTAGAGAAACAAGCAGAACTCGGGCGCAGGGAAATGATTGATCAGATTAATGGTTCATCTGCTTGTAACATTTGGTTCATTGTTAATATATTTTTGCAGCTCTAAAAATTCTCATTCTTTTAAATGTTATTTTGTTTTTGTTTTTTTGGTTTGTTTTCTAAATATTACATTTGTTAGGGTTTCTGATTTTACATAGGGATATAAAAAATACAGTAAAATAAGTTTGGCGAGATTAACATAATTTTATATGTTGTTGTATGTATATTGTTTGTTGGTTAAGGTTCGATGGCCTTGTCTGTTGTTGGCGTTTAACCATTATGATTAA
>DWEM01002423.1:0-12094 GCA_018245935.1 Agara belti belti
CGTTACAGATTCGTGCCACAAATTTGAACCCTGAACATCGAAAATAGAAGGTTAAAGTCTGAACCATAAGGCTATCACCGCACAATTATTTATTGCATTTACACGGAACGTTGGTTATAAGCTTGCACTAGTGGTAGGTGTAAAAAAAAAAGAAAATTTTCACACAATACAAGTATATCTGGCGAAGTATGTAGCACAATTGCACGACCGTAAAATATCTGACAACCACGACCCGCGCCTTCAATATCGATGCGTCAAGCTGACAGTACACCACGAGGCTCCGTTTTTAGTTGACACTTTATTTTATTCGAACCAATTGCATGTCGGCAAAGTGTTGAGAAAATTGATAGCCCGATATTTCTGCATCATTTAAACAGTGAAACTTTTCGAGAAAAGAATTACTATCGGTTATTAACAATCTAACATACCTACTATAAACGCCTAAAACCCATACAACGCTGGAATGAAGTTTGCTGGTATTACGAGTTATTTACGGTCACACCAATCGCTTAGTTCTTTCTGAAGTTCTATGGGTTATGTTAACTAATGTTTTACAAAGAAACACATTTACTAAAATTAAAGTCGCTTGAGTTACGCCATCGGTGCAGAGTAATAGGGTCTTCCTTATTAAGAAAGATCACAACTGCTACTTGACCACGAGCGATTACATTTACCGTATTAAAGAGACAATGCGCTTTTTTTTGTATGTTATGAGAGTAGTTAACGAGCTGGCAGCAGTCACGAGTAGCCGCTACCGCCCATGGACATCTGCGGCGGACCTCTAATAGAGCTGCAGGGATGCGACTGTTAGTATGAATTAATTTAATAGGTATTAATAAGAATTAGTTGGTCGGTATTCGTTAGTAATAGGACTGCAGGAATTAGACTGTTAGTAATATTAGTTCAGTTAGTGTTTGTTAGTGTAAGTGCAGTTAGTTTTCGTTAGTTCTGCCCTATCACAGGTCCGTCACGGATGCGTCACTACTCTTGAGGACTGAGATGGTCGCCTCTAGTATACACGTGCACCGGCATCCACACCCTTCACACCGAAACACAAATTATAAAAACAATTGCTTCACGGCAGAAATAGGTGTGGGGGTGGTACTTCCCCGGGCGAACCGTATACAGGTTCTACCACCTCTTGAAGCCACTTCTGAACACTTCAGAAGCCAATTTTGGAGTCTTGCCATTTTACATGTGTTAAAAGATTTTACCTCCATTAGAATTAATAATTCATTTAAGTACAATATGGCACTGTTTGGCGGTGTTATGTAATTGCCGTTAGGCATGTGTACATCTTAAGCCCCTTTGGTTTGTTGTTATTTTACGAATGGGCTCAATTATTTTTAGGTGTTTTTAACTGACTATACCATTTAAGTGCGCGCCGCATACAGTTATAACTAAAATAATAGGTAAAATTATATCCGAATACCCAACTTATTAAATTTCTTATACTAAAAATCTATAATCTATTATTTTTTACATTTTTGTGATTTTACATCTTTTTTTGTATTTTTTTTATATACATATATTTTTCATAATTTTTTTTGGATTTTATTTTTTTCATAAATTTTTTTTGGATTTTATTTTTTTTATAATTTTTTTTGGTTTTTATTTTGCACATATTTTTTTGGATTTTATTTTTGCACATATTTTTTTGGATTTTATTTTTACACATATTTTTTTGGTTTTTATTTTTACACATATTTTTTTGGATTTTCTTTTTACATATATTTTTTTGGTTTTTCTTTTTTATGTCTGTTTTTTTTATTTTTTTATTTTCTTACATTTTTTTTTCTCTTTTGTTTCTTTTTTATTTTTTTACTTCTATGCGACCTACTAACAACATCGATCTAAATACCTAGTTATCTTATGCTAACTTCCGCCTCTAATATTATAGTAGATACTTAGTGTTAAACATTAATTTAGCAAGATCGGAGAGATTTTGACTACCTTATTGGAAAGACACGTAGATTGAGATAATCTTATTTATTTTATAGCAGAAGGACATGGTAAACACGCAGACGGCCCACCTGATATTATTAACATAATCATATCTAACTATTCTGCACGTAATTAATCTACCTTTCCGATATCGTCTCCACATGATATTCTACGTGTATAATAATTTTGGATAAATTTTCTTTTCATACACCGAATGCAGTCCTAAAGTGTACCTAAAATAGATTTTCCAAGAACACTCCACGAGTTACAAAGAGAAATATTTGACATTTTCATTATTATCAAATCCTTTAAAAAGCGTCGTAATAAACCCTAAATGGTAGTTATCCCTAAAAAATACCGTATAATCATACTATATATCTATTTTAAACATAATTTATGCGCAATAGCTTAGCTTCCATGTAAATCTATGTTCAAATACAAGCCATTGACTTTTACCGGCTACAAGCGTATCTAAGTAACCCGGCGAGATAGAACGTCCAACCGATGTAAAACGAACTCTGGTGAATGCGTATTGTATTAGCGACACGTATTGACCGCACGACGAAAGGTAGGTAACCCGTTTTACATTCCGACACTGAAACGCTTCGATTTGAACACAGCTTTAAAACCACACACGAGGTCATTGACCATACAGTTCATAATAAAACGCGAAGTATAAATAATCGCTTATCACAGAAAATTATATAATAATATGGATCGTCTACCGGCAGCAGTGGACTGCCGGAGTGAGCGTTTTATCCTGCGTATAGACAGCGGTGAATACCCATTCTTATTCGCTAATCATAAATATAATACATAGCAACACAATAAAAATTTCAAACATCATAAACCGTGTTGAAGGAGATTATTGCGTGTTCTTGGAATCGTAGGTATATGTACACGGTACTAAACACCCTCTAACTACTAGAACCTAGTGCATACACAATAACTATAATCTAAACCATAATACGTATTCCTATAAACGTAAACCCGTAGGGGGTTACCGTTTGCCTTAACAAACCCACTTGTGTATGACGCGCGTTTGTAACTATACACGAGTCCTCTTATTTATCCTAGGACAAAGTTACATATAGAAATGACACGGCCTATTTCACCGAAATGTTTTATCTAGCAGTTCAGCTGGAAAAACGACTTTCAAATCCGGCTTGGTGTTAAGACACGTTACGATATTACGGCGAGTAACGCCGCCGGCGCTACTCTCGTGGTGTCGAAGAGTTCCGCTCAAATCCATTCGCGCTCTATAGAACTTGCTAGAAAGATCTTGTGCTCGTCCGTTTTATTTTTTTATCCTCATAAAACAATTCCGCGTAATAGGGAACGTCGGTACCTGCCGATGTTACGAAACGGACATGCCGCGTAACGTTTAACCGGGGCATAGACGTTACAATGAACAAATGGAACTGAATTCGATTAATTTATTATTAAATTTGACTAAACAACTGCAGATAACACCGACACACTTCGGGTGGCGCTAAGTTTGAACTTTTCACATATAAACCGGACAAATGTTGACTGGCTCGTTGACCGTATTTTCTAACCGTTGAGAGAGAGATCGCCGTAATGTGTGGTCTGTTTCAAAGAGATGGTTCCTGGATGTGAGTCCGACGCGGTTCAGTTGTCTTTAATCGAAATTAATAATAATCTAATCGCACTCGACTTTAGAATGTGTTTAACCTATTTAGAAATCGCTCGCAAAACCGTCGCAACTAACACTAAGTATAGCCGATGTGATGAGAAACGATTTTGAAGATTAATTTAGTTAAGAATAATAATGTATGATTATAATTACGAACCAACGTGTATACGACAAAAGGGATATAAATTCAAATAGACGATAATTAGATCATTCGATTTAAAAATAATGCACTTATTATTGAATAATAATCAATACAAGTTTTAAATTAAAAATCACAATTGATGAGTAAAAAAAGCTGACCGAATTTAAAATTTAAAATACACATACCTACACTATATTTCGCTTAAACTAATACAAATGACTTACGACAGTTTAATATTAATAACCTACGTCAACTACACCGGATACATGGGAACTATATAAAACGATGTACGAGTAAATATAAGGTATGGATTGCAACGTAATTTGACCGAAGAAGAAAATGGAAGTATAAAAAGATATAAAAATTCGAATATGAATAAAAGTAATTATACGAGGAAAATATAATAATAACAATTTAAACATAACGAGAGCGCTTCCGCTGTGCCTTGGCGTGCCAAGATGACACGGTTGCAAGGCACAGCGAAAGGACAGCGGCCCCGCCCCGCCACTGTCGGTGATTCCCAACCATCGTGAAGAGGTAGTCGGCCACGCAGGACGCCAGGTGGTATGGGCTAACTGCGATACGTGTAGTGCAAACGTCGTGTAAACTAACACCGAGTCTCCGTTTGCTGCTGGTCGGCTACCTCGCAGGTAGATCTTGCACCTATTTTTCACGAACATGAAACCTCCCCGCTAACCCGTCTAACATAATTAGCTGATATTATCGGAGTGCTTTTTGTTCTGTAGCCAGACAGTTTTATGTGATATAATCTGTTCAGTCAAATTCCGTAGCATAAGCTGTTAAGCTGATGTAAATTTCCAGATAGACGGACGTTCAATAAAAAATAAATAATAATTTTCAGTTGGTACGACCTTCCGTGTAAATGGTTTTCCCGAAAGTATAAATCTGATAGTACGGATGGTGTGAAGAGTTTTAAAATGGATTACTGCGATATTTGACTAAACTAGATTATAAAACAACTGACATACTGTGATTGATACGATTAACATCTAAAATAAAATAGAGAATAAAAATTAATTATCCAATAGGCAAAATTACAATAAGAGTTAAATAAAACCACAAAGTTATAAGAGACGTGATGAAGATGAGATAATTGATAAAAGAAATAATTAATACTACTTAAGTCAGTACAGCTTGTGTCCGTATCCATAATTAAATAACTTAGTGATTCGTAAATAAAATGATTCGTAAGTAAAATATTCAGTAACAAAATCAGTATAAACGTAAGAAATATTCAGTCAAATTAGTTAGATTGATTTTAAATAAAATTCACAAAAATTTATAAGCCAAAAGAATTATCACAAATCATACGTAATGAATAACAGGAAAATAATTTACTTAATTAAAAACCTATCATAAAATGGATACATGGACAAACAAGACATGAAAACTTCAAAATAATTAATGTTTAATTCATTTCTAAACGAAAAACGGATAATTAACTTTAGAACGCAATATTGTCTTATTAAAAAAGAAAAGAATTGAAATTATTTGAATTACTTAAAAAGAAAATATCGTTAAAATACCTAAGGAAAATATATTTATAAAAAGCTGACCGCATCCCATATCGAGAGATGTTCTACCTATTTCGATGAATTTTAAAATAACTATGATTGAAAATATAGAGAAAAAATAAATTTACGTAATACGACAATGTTTGTAAGAAAGCTGATGACGGTGAAACCTAACTTAGAATTACAAATATAATGAAGATCAATAGCTACAGAAGTTCCTAACCTATTACATAATATATTGCAATGTTCGACATAACTTATAACTAACTAGCATTAGATTCCTTACATTAGACAAACAGTTCTAATATCTAACAACTACTAAGAATTTGACTAATTACTTTCCTAATGACGTACCTTATATTAACAGACACTATAACTACTAAGAATTAGCAAGAACATTGAGAATAACTGGACAAAGACATATATTTTTAAAAAACGAACAAGAACAATCGCCTATGCTGCGCTTTGTAAACATTGCTGTCTAACATCGCACAGCATAAGGTCAGTGGCCCCAGCACGCCACCAACGGTGGGCTCCAACCACACAGAGACAACAAGAACGCAGTCAGCTAGACGGTGATTGCTGTCTGCGACTTGAGCAATCTAGCAAACACCTCAATACCATCCAATGAGGTCTCAGTTCGCTGTTACTCAGTTGCCCCCAGGTATAAGCTGACAACCTCTAGAGACCGCGGACCCTCCCCGATTAACTAATGAAATTCCAATGTTTATTAAAGGGCCACAATGTCGTAAAAATATTCAATAATTCACATTCGGTATTCGGTGCAATTTCGGTATTTAGTCAAATTCTATAGTAGGTATAGTTATTATGGTGAATTACCTAAATTAATATAAAAAATGCCGCAGAATTACTTTAGAAATATAATAAATAGTTAAAATTAATCTTAGAGATGAAATTTTTCATTACTGAACGGTAAATTTTGAGTGAATTTAATATACTTTTTATAACTCAACGAGTATTCCAAATGTCTTGTAAAAGATGCCGGTAAATTAAAGTTTTCAAATCTATAGACTTTAATTAATTATTAAGAGAGGCTTCAATTTAAGCAAAATAAGGCGAAAATTACTCAATGTTCTATAGAAATATGTTTTGCATATATCATCGGAATGATAGTTTGCTTTTGTTTAATTGTCAGTTCTAGTTTTGCTGAAAATGGATTAAAAGTTGGGGAATCTAATGTAATACAATTGACAGTAAATATATTGTGCCTTAAAGTCTAACTATACATTGCCTATCGATTTTATCAACCCGTTCATCGGGGAATCGTAATCTACTTTCCATACTCTTGCAACAAGTTACCCAATTGTATATTCACAAGATTCTTAACGTTATCCTACTTACGCTGGCTGACGGGGGCGTCAAGAGACTCCGAAACCAGCTTATATGCGTAAAGAGAGTGATGAACGTACATGAAGCACGTCAGGTTTGTAAAGACAGATATATTTGGCACTCGGTGCGCCCTGCCTACTCCGTTAGAGACCTGGCGTGAACCTTAATCTATGGTCTAAGTCACAGAATTTCTATCTATACATCCAATTACCTACATTTACTGGAATCATTCAATAGGACTTTCGGCATTCGCAAAGTTTTCCTATTACATAAATAATGTAAAATACGTGCACATTACTAGACAGAAAAAAGTGAATGTTAGTCATAATACATATGGCTAATTTCTACGTATTAGACAAGTAGTTTATGGTGTACTTCTCGACTGATTATTGTAAAGTACCCGGTGCATACGTTGTAAATAGCTAAATATTGAGTAATTATATAATACCGTTAAAAAGATCGCTTACGCTGTGCTCTATGAACTTTTTAGTTTACATGTAAAAAAGTAATAGGACACAGCATAAGGTCGATGGCCCCAGCACGCCATCAACGGTGGACTCCAACCACAAAGAGGCAGCACGCAGTCGGCTACATTGCAATCGGTGCTAGCAAGTTGAATAATCTATCAAAGACCTAACTCCCGCCTTCTACATATTTCTGCCGTGAAACAATTGTTTTTACAATTTGTGGTTCGGTTTGGAGGGTGTGGATGCCGGTCCACATGTATACTAGAGGCGACCATCTCAGTCCTCAAGAGTAGTGACGCATCTGTGACAGACTTTTGATAGGGCGGACACTAACAAATACTAACTGCACTTATACTAACAAATACTAAATGGACTAATTTTACTAACAGTCCCATTCCTGCAGTGCTGTTACTAACAGATACTCACCAATTAATTCCAATTAACACGTATTAACTGAATTCACACTAACAGTCCCATCCCTACAGCCCTATCAGAGGTCGGTTGGAGATGTCCATGGGCGGGAGCGGCCACTAGTGACTGTTTCCAGTTCGTTCGCTACTCTGCTAACATAGGATAAAAAAACTCCGTCTTTATCCAGCTGCCTCCAGGTAAAAGATGAAAACCTTTAAGAATGCGAGCCCTCCCCGAGATAGGTATTATAAAATTAAAATTAAACTGATACCAAAGCATATTTTTTTTAAAATGGAATCTGTTAGATATAATGTTTTATTAACTACACATTGGAGTTTTATCCAAATTCAGTAGTTAACAGGATGAATCATAGAAACGACATTGATGGCACAAAATAATCATTTTTAAAAATTTAGGCAATTGTTAACATAGATGTAATTATATCAAATATAGAAAAATATTTTCATTAATGAATATCCATTTAATGAGTTGTTAATAAACCTTGCTGATAATGACGTAACAACATTTTTAACAATGCGTACGAAATTTTGAAAATATTTCAAAATATTACGTGAAATAAAACGGCTAAATTTACTTCGATACTACTTTTTGTTTGATTAATAGTATGAAGCCATGTTTTCTATATATGTATGTACATAAATCTTTATATACATCTATCTTAAACTAATTACTGAGTCGATATATTTAGTACATGATGTATGACTCTATGATCTACTTTATTCAACTTTAATAAGGCTCTATTTAGACTGTCTTCTTTTCTATATGTACACAGGTTTCCTTACTTACGCCTATTTATGACCCTAGTTTGCAAACTGATTATATGTTTAATTATCATTTGAGTATCTAAGTATATACATATTTCACTTACTTAAACACTATCTACTTTCAGATGTCTCATCTGTGTTTTTTAAGGCAATTTTAGATGTACTTTTTTCTATATGTACAGTTTCCCTTACTTAAAACTAAGTAAAATTAAAACTTACCTAAAATTTCGAATTTTATGTTAAATTTACATCTGCAGTCCAGTAAATATTAGACTTTTCATTACTGTGTACTATATTTACATTTTGTAGTAAAATGTATAAATCACACCCAACTAATTTTCTTATAGTTCACGAATATCAACAATTTCAATTTATAAAAGTGACAAATACACGTAGCAATAGTTAAGTTAAATTAAAGGACTTCTCAGTTAGAGCGCTCCAACTTTATACTAAAGGAAAAGCAGTTTCCGTGACGTTGATTGATACATCGATACCCGTTTGATGACATAGTACGAGTATATGTGAAATCTTCGCATAAATGGGATGTAATTTCATAAAGAAAGCGAGTTATGTTGGCCTGTAGCTCGGCAATCGTCTGTAGTCTATCGGCATTGACCAGAGATGTCACGATCACGGAACCAACGAATGTCGCCGGCTAGCTCCATAACGAATCCCTTGAACTTCACGTCCAATAAATTCAATGTTTCCCGAGTGGTTTTTGTCGTTCCGAATCCGGTAAATTTGCTCATTTGAGCCCATTGATCAGATATGAGCCTTATGAATGAATTTCATTTTGTAACCGAAGTAAAGGTCAGCCGACAATTGCTGTAAAGCTCAAACAGCGAACTCACGATGCTGACTTTTTATGGATGGAAGCTTTGAGGCTTTGAGGATGGAACGGACTGGGCTGTCTCGGATTGGAAATCCTTGAGCAAAAATATTCTTCAACGATATTGCATTTCTTTGACGTTTAGTGACTGTTTCATTGGCTTCCGATTCGAATATCTTAGATTTATGGATTAAACCAACCAAACCATTTATGGATTAGACCAAGGTGGGCGATATACACTATCAAAGTTCGAACGCATCTATTGACAAGTCCTTTATTAATAAAATTTTGAATAGCATTGAAATACTT
Source organism: Agara belti belti (assembly GCA_018245935.1). Lineage (NCBI taxonomy): Eukaryota > Metazoa > Arthropoda > Insecta > Lepidoptera > Hesperiidae > Agara > Agara belti. Next base: position 9,430 of record DWEM01002423.1, read on the forward strand.
TCTGAGATTTAATATATCCGACTACGGTATCGGTAACATTTTTGTAATTATACCCGTATCCGTTAAATTTCATTAAAATTATCATGGAACTGTTTTATATTCTCCAAAAACTTTTGTTTGGAGTTCTATTTGTTGTCCACGACTCCTGTTATAATACTTTTTACCAAAGTTGATTCATTTACTTGAATATGTTTATTTATGGGTGCTACCCTCTCTTCAGTTTATAGTTTTAGAATACTGAGTTTTTCTTTTCCAAAAGTATTTTATTCATTGTTTTTTTAATACGACATTCAGTTGACCATTTGTTAAGACATAGTTAAAATTTTATCACAATAGATTGACGTACTAATTAAAGATGTTTAAGCTATACTTTTTTTTTCATTAATATTTCGTTAATATTTTTTTCACCACCATCATTTCCAAACTTCAAAAGACCGAAATTGCTATTCATGTATAATATATTCTAAGAGTATAAGACGAAAACTTTGATTAATATTTTTTTTAAGAAGTGACAAATCTACATTATTTGGATAGATTAACAACAAAGAAAACATTAGTTTCACTGCTCGTTTACAATTGCGCACGTCACTAGTTTAAAGTCGGAACTAAGCCTGAGTGAAAATCGATAGAAAAAAGAGACTTATACATTTCAGCTATAGAAGAACATTATAACTCGTAATATTGCTGCATATTATGTCAAACAATAACATGTTCGACGTCGCCGTAAGAATTTAATTGCCGACGAATTTACTATTGCTGCAAATGGTGATGCAAGGCCGTCAGGTTGTTACTGTGGCTGGAATAGTGACGCAATTGTAGTACTATACGAAGGTGCGAGGTACATTCAAATAATTAATGTACTTAATAAAATTTAGAAGGTCAATGTTACATTGAATTTAAGGGAACAGGAAAATTAAGGAAGAAAAAGATAACAAACGATAGCTGTAAGAGGTAAGATATTGAATAAATTTTGGCACTAATAAAAGGGATATAGAAAACGTAACGAGATCCTTATATTTTTAGGAGTAAAATAAAAGAGTGCGTGGCATATGTCGTACGAACAGTGAATGCAGTTTTGAATTTCCAAAAACAGTTAAGTTTCGAGTAAAACTTGACTATTTAAACTATTACATTACGGGATTTATAGATTTTTTTTCCTTATCTTAATCCGGGTATGGTTCCTACAGATTCTGTCTTACTACTAATTTATAATCGTTTCTATTATGTTTACTGTAGCAAATAATAGTATTTATATTATAGCAAATTTGTGTAAAGGAAATTCTACTGAATAACACACGACATCTAGTGGAGGTTCCTACATCTCCCTAATTTACATAATTATATGCCATCGAAGTAACCACGTGAATCGGAAAAATATTGCCAGTTTGTAAAATAGTAAAAGTATCATTACTTCACATGTGGCTATAATAATAACCTGCTGTTGTCACAAAAAAAAATGTCATGAAGTAATCACTCCTACTTGGCTTGTTTTAACCCTAATTCACTAACTTTAGCGATTATCCTTCATGTGTCTAGGTAACGAGTTAACGTATTTCGATTTTTTATTACATTTAACACACAACATCTAGGGTTCCTACATCTCCCTAATCTACACATTTATATGCAATCGAAACAACCACGTGAATCGAACAAATATTGTCCGTTTGTGAAATATTACTTCACATGTAATAGCCTACGCTTGTCGGAAGAAGCCACCATTAATAATACAGTGCCCCGAATCGGCTTCTTTTGACACTAAGCACAGACTTTTCTTTTATCCTTCATGTGTCAAGATAGCTAGTAATATATTTAGATTTTTAATTTAATTTCACACACAACACTTAGTGGAGATCGTTACATCTCCCTAATCTACATATTTTTTTGCAACCGAAATAGCCATGTAAATTGTACTGTAAATGTCAAATTGTGGCATAGTGATAGACCTTGAAGTATCATTACTTCCGATTCCGATTTGGTTTGTTCCGACATTCCGATTTGGTTTGTTTTCACAAAATTACAGTATCTTTCGTATCGTTTTTATGTTTGAGGTAACAATTGACTATTTCGGTTATTTTTTTTTTTTTACACCTACTGAAAATGCAATGTATCAGAATCTATGAAGCCAAAAAGATTAAATGGAGTAATGACGCAAGATGCTAGTTAACGTGTATGTTACATAAAAATATTCAGACTAAATTAAATTCAATAAAAATAGAAAAGCTAATCCAAAATTTGTTCTAAATGCAGACAAGAATATATGGAAATATTACGAATTTAAAATAACTATTCACAGAATAGAATAATATAAGAAAAACAAAGGAAGGTAAACAACAAAAAAGATAAATAAGGCAACTCGATCTTATCCAGTGGAACATAAGTCAAGTTGATTCGAACTTTCTTGATATTTCGAAAACATAAGATGCGAGAAGAAGAATATGTCGGTAGCTATTAGGATTAAAGAAGATAGATAGATAGAAGATAAATCACTGTTCAGATAACTTCAAACATTTTACTTCACCGGTTTAACGACTACGTACCCGTAGTATCACTCGGTAATTAAAAGACGCTGGTGGTCGCGAATGTACCACATATAAGATCTACGAGTGAACCTCCATCAACATGATCCTTAACGTCAGTCGATGCCGCTTTCTTGAAATGTAAATAA
>DWEM01002424.1:0-12094 GCA_018245935.1 Agara belti belti
AAAGGTGCTCTTGTCGATGGGCGTTTTAGGTGTCTTCACGCGCAGGCGGTCCTTGGGCACTATCTCCGTGTAGCAGTTGTCCCATTCCAAATATTCTATCACCAAAAATTCGCCTCTCATCATCTGTAAGCAAGCAGAAGTTTTGTTTATTGAATAGCGTAATTTTTAATATCGGTCATGATATTACATTTGTAAGCACACTCGGTGCAGTGACGGCTCGGTGCTGTGGATATCGATCTCGCGCTCCGACCGTCTGGGTTCGAATCCTGGCTCGCACGTCTGACTTTACAAAGCTGCGTGCGTTTTATAAATTGGAATAGTTACCGACTCTAACGGTGAAGACAAAGATCAAAAAATGTAAATTGAAAAATATAAGTTGAAAATCATTAAGGACGTTTAATTTGAGAAGCGTATGCATATTTACTTTACACGCAACAAGTCTATGTTTGAATGTATGCAGACGATAATTGATTTAGGCAATAAAACGTAGTCTCATGCAACATTTCGTGGAAATCTTAATTAACAAAAAAAAAAGAAAAATGAAGTAATAAATGAAGCGGCACGCGGCCGTAAAGAAATTTTAACGCTGCGATAATTTAACGACCGTTTTAACGCGCTTTGTGTTGACTACAAAAAAGTAGGAATCACTTGGAACTGCCTCTCATTATCTTTATCCCTTTCATCTCCTATATTTGTACCATCTTACGGAAATATTCATTAATTTGGTTTTGTTGTTGAGAAGTTTTGTAAGGGTTAATCGTGTGTAATCAAGAATTGATTTAATGACCCTGCCCTTTCAACATCCCATCGTTGGTCACGAGTCGCCACTTAATATAAGGACCTTAAGATTGTATCTAACGCGAGTAGATTTTATAACGATGTTATTTGATCTTAAAAACGCACAAAACATAAGCACACCTAGTAATGAGGCTGCGCCAAGTTCGAAGCCCAACGCGCCAAATCTAAGCCACTACACCACCAACGCTTACGATCGACTATGACGTATTGTACTATATTTTTACAATCAAAGACAACAACATGAAACCAAATAATGTATGAAAATTGAACATTCCGCGGTCTTTCGAATTTAGAAAAACGTATCGAGTTCAGTTTAGCGTCCCGCACCCCCGCACCCCCTCTCGCCCGCGCACCGCGTCTCCCGCCCGCGCCCCACTTACGCACAACCCTACACACAAGTAACCACACCGACTGAAGTGGGCGCTTTCCTCCGTAAAGGACAATCGTTTACGGAGGTATTCGCCATTCTATTGTACAGTAAACTAACGATACCCCCTGATGTAATAATAATAATAATTAAAATGTAGAGATAACATACATAAATAACTACTAATTAGAACACACGTTATCAAAATACCTAAACCTAAGAAAATTATATGAAAAAGATGATTTTAACGTTTGCTGCTTATAATTTGTAAACGTATGAAATGTCCCGATTATATAAACATTTAAAAATACAAACCTATACATATTTAGATTCAGCCCCAGAACAAAATATTCATGCTCGTCACACAAATATTTATTCTGGGCGAACCGACAACAGGCAATCCAATAGTCACGTTCACTACCAAATGGGTAAAAGTCAAACAAATGTGACTTGATATCGTCAAAATTTACAAATTCATCCATTGATTCATCGAATTGGGGCTGTCAAGTTATGAATTTAAGAACAACAGATAGAAATTGGTTGAATATATTTTTAAATCTGAATATCCAACCCTACGCCTATCTTTGCTCATAAATTGCAGTGGGTCTCCATTGTTGCCACTCTCACAATCTGAGATGAAATCTTGAAGAGATGAATTAGGTCTGTGACGTCACGATTGGCGAAGCAAACAATAAAAATTGGTGAATACATTTTAAAACTGGATAAGCCTGTCTCTGGTTTTCGAATGCTAATGCGCCAGCCCTGGACCTATTTTTATCCATAAGTTGCAATGTTTCCATTGTTACAATACTCACAATCTGAGATAAAATTATACGCAGGTGAATTAGGGCTGGGAAAACTCGAATTTCGATGCAAAATATAAAAATCAATATATTTTTTTATGTCAAGAGAATAGAAAACGAGCAGTAGGCAGAAGGTATAAGGTCGCAACTATCGCCTATCGCGATAAGACTGTTAGTGTGAATACATTTAGATAGTAATAAATGCCAATAACAGTTGGTTAGCATTCATTATTGATATTAAATTATTTTATTATGGATGGGAGGAGCACCAGCCTCTTATTTTCGCTCGGATTTGCGTAACGTCCGTTGTCTGCACACTCACAAACCGAGATGAATCTTCGGTTTGCAGTGACCCAATAACACACTTACGCTACTTACGATACAATACACTTATATAAAAGTACCGAACGGTATCTCCATCCGTTCGCACTGGCCGTACACGAACACTTTTCTTTTGTTACGTTGTTTTAAGGTCATCAACACTTATTATATCACGCCGGCACCCGACCAACAAAGTTGATAAGTGAGTGCTGCACATTTATGTTGGAAGTCGATATAAGAAATGAGAAACGCAAAGGCGAAGCGGCGCTGGTCGGGTGGCGATTTGATAAGTGAGTGACGACCTTTATTCGTCGTGTCGGTCGCGGCCGCTTATTTTAAAGTTGCTATTCCTCTCTCCCTATAAACTTCACTAAAAGTAAAAGTTGAGAATTTCAACGTTACAGTGTGGTTTTTTTTGTTTCACAAAAATACTTTTAGTTCTTTTCGATTCTAATACAAAAATAACAGTACCCAGTACAAAATTCTAATACATTACATCACGTCATCTATGACTTGTGCCCAAGATAATATGCAAATATGTAGATAACGGATTAGATCATGCTTTTTTAGCTATTCATGGATATTTATCGATGTTAGTTAACGGGTTAGTGCATAGGTACGAGTATATGTATCGCACATGTGGCTGAACACACCTCGCTACAACTTGCGGGGAAGCCCGGGGATTACTCCCTGGTCCAGCGTGGATCGAGAGAGTACCGATTAGTGGAAAATTCGCAAGAATAATTTTTTAAGCTATACAAACAAAGGATGCACACAGTATAAACTTAATGTGTCTACGTACCATTATGGGGAGTAAGAGTGAGTGTTTTTTTAACAGTAAACAGGCAATCAAACGGTCCACCTGAATATAAGTGATTCGCATCGCCTATAGACAACTTTAACATCACAGGTGTTGCCAGTAGGTACGTCGCGTACCATGAAGGAACAACTTGAGAGATTGAGAGATGTGTGTGAGAGTAGCTTTAGTGATGTTAATCTTTTTTTAATGCAAATTAGTCTTTTTTTTATTCTACAAAGAGTTGTATACATTAATAAGTTCCATAAGTATGTAACAGATGGCGGTGTAGGTTAGCATGTAGCGGGTTGCGAATGCTGGAAAACGAAAAACATTGTGAAGCGGACATCCACGACTAACTAATAAACGATTAATAAATAAATGATTAGGTAATGTAACGTATTATAACTGTTCAGTAACACGTGGCCGGGTCTACCGATTGAGATTTATTATTTAAAAACGAAACGTATATTGAAATTGAAAATGGATCGTGCGACCGTTTTAATGGCTATTACCTAACGCTGGCTAGCTAGCCAGGTACCTGATCGGACACGTTCGTGCCGGCGTGATGCGCGCACGCACGTCCAATGTTCCGCTTTCTTTCACCTTTGTCAAGTCCTAAACTGCCTAGTTCTAATATACGATTCGTACAAACGATTAACTTAAGCGGTACCCAAATGTAGTCACTTTGATATTTCACGTTAGATAATTGCAAGCGATAGCTTATCGCTATTATTATTATTATACCATCACGTTAGATCCTAAATAGAGTGGACAGAGAGCAAGCGAAGAGTAAAAGTGATATATATATTTTTAAATCATAGTAGCGCTGGCAACCCTGACTCGGTCACAGATGTGCAATAGGATGTGCAGATGTATAATAAGGATTAAATCGCTGTATACAAGTTTGGCCATTGCGATTTACGATCTAACCATTTTCGGAATTGTCTTACGAAATGTTATCAAACAGCTTAAAGAATAGCTTTTTTAAAACAAATCACACCTGGAGAAACACGGTACTGTTACAAGAATTGATAAACAGCGAGAGGTTAAAAAATGACATAAATATTTCAGAGACCCAGACATTTCATGAATTGTGATAGAAAAAAGAACGTTTTAGCCAGTACGTTGTGAGTTTTGCATAATGTATTCTAAAGTTTCATTTCAGACGCGTATAATTTGTTCGATTTGAATTTCAACAGCTCCGAATGTAATCGTGTTGACAGATTATATGTAGTGAGGCGTCTGCGGATGGGGCCGGGACGACGGCGGTGTGCTGCTTCGAGCCAACATCCAATATTAACATCACCTCAAGTAATTACCTATCGACAACTTATGAACACCGAACATCATCAGACGGCTTTAAAATAACACCCAAAATAGGGAGCATATTATAGCAATTGTTATTATCCATACTAATATTGCAAATGGGAAGTTAACTCTGTCTGTACGTCTGTCTATCTGTTAGGCTTGCAGGACCGAACCGCTTGGCCGATTGTGATGAAATCTACGCGGGTTACCCCTAGTCTAATTTTATTATACATGTATATAATATTCTTATGTTTGACGAACCCACCTCACGGCATGGTAAGTGCAGTGCAGTATGTAGCACGCTCACCGAGAAATTGGCTAAACACTTGTTTAGAACAATTCCACGTTAATTGTCACACGGCCTTTATTTTCTCAGCTTGCGCCGGGCTGCGTCACGTCAATAACATAAATAAATGATTAATTGCCGTTTCCAGCGCCTTGACTTGGCCCGCGTGGTCAAAAGAATTTATTTTGTTTACCTTTATTACGCCTGTAACACCAACAATAGCGCTTATTTTATTAAAACGTCTCTTGCCGCGGAAATAAGATAATTTACCGTGTAAATAGTAGCCTATGTCACTCTCTAGCCCTTCAACTATCTGTATACTAAAAATCACATCGATCCGTTGCTCGGTTTTGTCGTGAAAAAAGGACAAACAAACACACTTTCTCATTTATAATTTTAGTATGGACTTACAACTCACTACAAAAAGGCAGACTTAAAGCTGAAAGTATTCCCCTCAAAGTCAGTAATTACCAAAGCGGTTGCACAAAAAAAAAGAAAAAGACAAAATTGTTTTCCTAAATCTGTCTATCGTTTTCATTGATGTTATTATTATATTTCAGTGTTTACATATAAAATCTATATCAAGACAAGAAATTCGTCAGTTCCAAAGACGAAAACTTATTAAAGCCATATTTTAATTTTGTCACAAATCAGGTTTTTATGTATTTTGTATGTGTTGCAAATATTCAGTACGTACAACATAAGGGAACTAGGTCACTGGTAAAAACCTAGCTAAAATGCAAGGTAGACGTGGAGTGCGTTCAACGGAGTACTGCTCGCGAGCCCGTCCCGACTACGTCTGCCTAAAATGTTTTTACGATCGCAAAGCGATATTCTGCGGGGGCCCGGCGAGGCGCGCGCGCTCTTTCCTACCTACGAAAGGCTTAAGCTACGCAGTGGAGAATAATAATAAGGGCGCTTCAAGCTATATTAAAATTCGATATTGTTTTAAATTTTCAGCTACTCTCTGTGTGTATAGTATAAAATTTTTGCTATAAGCAAGCGAACAGAGTCCAGTATGTAGATTAATGCAACCCTATCATTGGAAATATTTATACGTCACGATAGATTGTAAGAATGATTGGAAATTATCTATCATATTCAATGTTTAGACATGGAGATAGTGTCAAAATCATTGTTCCTCCGATAGTGATAATATTTACAAATTCATTCACGCTATTGGTCATTTACATTCAAAGAAACGATTTACATGTGATTTTTATCTGCAAGAAATTATAATACACTACTTGTTATTAGCGCGGCTTCGATTGTGCTACCGTGGTAGACTGAAATTTTCCTAGTGTGTTTTTTATTTGAGAAATTCAAAAATAATTGAAAGGAAAATAAAAAAATATCTGTATATCGACAAGAGCGCCACGTATCGAGTCCAACTACAGCTAAAAACCATCAACCGTCCAGGCGACACAATACAAAAAAATAATGTAATAATATAATAATAATATACACAATACGTATACAAAGAAAGTTTTATCAAAATCGGTCCAGCCGTTTAGGAGAAGAACAATTACATGAACACAATAAACGCACACCAGCGTTAAGATACAGTAAAACATGCACAAAAGCTACGGTACCATTTTAATTTAGATCATAATCGGTCTCGGACAGTCTTTTGAGCATTTTTCGCAATTCAATACATTTTCCGGTGTGGCTTTTCGGGCCCAGTTACGAAGTTTCATTGCATATTGCACCGTAAGAACCACAGAGCCCAGATCTGTTTAAATATATTGAGAAAAAACGTTTAAACCGCGCCAATGAACGGTCGAGAAGAGAGAATTGGAAAGGTTATTTATACAGTAACGAAGAAACTTGACATTGACTGGAACTATTAGCAGTTAACCATCCCATGAACATCGGCAGTGAACAGTTCGTAACACGCTTCGTTCGATTTCCATTTATAATAACGAAAATAGAATTAAAGGAAATCAACGCTTAGGTAATCGGCCCTATGAAGGCTCAGATCGAGGTTATACTGATACTGACTTTATATAGCGCTACTCGTCGGAAGACTAAAATGTAATATGTGAAAAGAGTCAAAGGTGCATGCCGGGAATCGAACAGCGGAACTGCGGAGCGGAGAGGCGAAATCTAGGCTATCAGTGTCTATTCGTATCAATATACAAATACGGCGATAATTTAAAAATCTTTCCCTTCTCAAAAAGCGAGCATGTTTCAAAAATGATAAAAATCAACCTCACAGAGATAATGACGGTTGATGGGAGGACGACTGCAATTATACCCTCAGGAGAAAAGACCCTTGAATGAACGTCGAATGTAAGTATTGCACATAACGTAGGATACGAAAAGGTTGAATCATTTCGCCGCATGGCTGTCGCCGAAAACCGACATTAAGCAAAGCCTACATTAAACGAAAATCGATTCATTTTAATAAAAATAGCACAAAAAGCATGTCCACGTGTGTACTAGAGAGGCTACCATATCGATCATCAAGAACAGCAAAACATCTGTGTTCAACCTCAAACAGCACAGATACTATAAATGTTAACTACACTTGCACTAACATAACACTAACCGAACTAATGTTACGACAACAGTTCCACTTTCTCCAGTCCACTCTGAATGCTAACTAACTAATATTCCTATTAAAGACTGTTACTAATTTAACTAATTCGCATTAACAATCGCATTCCTGGTCTAATTGGAGGTCGGTCGCAAGTGTCCCTGGGCGGCAGCGACCACTTGCAACAGCTGCACGAACGCGCGGTACTGTCTTCACGTGAAGAAAATGCATTCGCGAGCCGCAGCGTGCGCGAAAACACACTTCGGATGAAAATTGCGGACGATAAAGTCGTCGGCCTGTCGCCGCCCGGTCAATGACATTCAAGAATAAATCGCCGGAGTCGGCCCCGACTTATATTTTTATAGAGGGTCTATGGGTGTTTCGATTACAACGCGAGAAAGGTACAGTAGTATTACTGTGTACAGTCATGTGTAAGCAAGTAACCATTGTGTATATTGTAAGCATAAGTATCAGACTTATACGCTTTCTTTCCAGTCGGAATCTGGTTCGCAAACAATCTTATTTCCCACGAGAACTGCGTACATACGTGGTGGACTCAGATTCCTAATTGGACAGACCATTGCACTAAATCGCTGCGAGATATTAACTATTGAAAGTCCGAAAACCTCTAAAAGATGCCACTATGAACTCTATTCCAAGGCTATAAGGCGCTGCGTATAATTTGACATTATGACGAGTGTATTGCTGGAGTTTAAGAAACGGGCTTCTTGGGCCAACGCCAACACGAGCGACTTGGCTTTTTCGGTACACGGCATAAGGCTGCAACGGAATCGATCACAGGCAATTTACAAGCCAGAGAAACAAACTAAAGCGAAAAGCATTTGTAACGCCGCATACATCCACAATGGCGCAGCGTGGTAGCGTATGCTCCATGCATCGTTCCGTTACGGAAGACACCTGAGACAACATCAAGGACACTAGACTTTATAATTAGTATAAATCCTTGCTACCCTTTGAATGACAACGAAGGGTTGAGTGGCTTGCATGCAATCAAAGCTGCTGCACTGCAGTATGGTGCATTATCCTCAAAGCACTAAAACATATAACCTAAAAACTGCAGATAATTTCGATAAGAAAACAATCAACCGAAAACTTGTATATAATTAACATAAAACTCAAATATATATAATACACAGCCTAGTATGGACGAGAAAAACAGACAATTATTTTGAGGTCAATAACCTCCAATGAAAACAAAAGAGTAAATACAATCAAAACAGTTTCCTTTGCTTATTATAATTAGCATAAAATCTTTATATACACACCTGCCACTTTCCTAAATGACCTTGAGAATGAATAAATTGCAATTATCTTGAATCAGTACTGATAATAGTATACTAGGAAATTACATATAGGGCTTACCCTAGGATCACATTTACATTGCACATAATAATGCAAACATATCTTTACACCCTTGCTTATATACAAAGGAAAGATGCATAAAATTGCCAATGCACAGTATTCCCATAAGAATAAAACCTCTTTGAATCCTAAAGGATCTTCAGATGAGTGTGGAATACTACCGGTATTAGGCGGAAAGAAATATGGTCAGGAAAGGTTTAACAACCTTTAACAATATATAATGACTTCCAACTTGTAAGTTTAAGCATAGTAGTCTGGGACGTAACCACACCCTCGTTGTGGGGATTGGGTGAAGGCAGTGTGCAAGTGATACTCTGTATATATCCTGATACACTGAGATAGTCTCCAAAATTGGTGTGATGAATGTAGAAGAATCATGTATATGTAACAAAAGTGATATTCGGCAGCCTGTGCACTCCGCCTACACCATTAGGAACCTGGCATATGATAATAATAATAAATAATCAAGGGTTAGAAAATACCCTGTTACATTTCATGCATAATATTCATTTTAACTCTTTATTACCTACTCATGTTCCAAATTTGACCATAGCCAATACTGAAAATTTACAGACTATTTCTTTGTGTTCGTTTTGTCGTTGTTTCTGTTTATTTAATTTTTTAGCAAAGTGCCGTGAATGGCATTGTCTTTGCCAATTTACATTTATAGTCTGTTAAAACTGTCAAAATTATTTGATGTGGTGTTAAACCTTCTCACTGTGAAAGGAGATTTGTGTTCACCAGTAGAACAATAAAATGGTTGAAAAAATCACTGTTTACACTGTCATCATCTTAGGCCCACATCGGTCCATTGCTGGACTCGGGCCTCTCTTAAGACGCGACGCAGCCCTTTAGACTGTATAAATTGCAATAAATGATGAATAATTACATCATATATATTTTATTGTTACAACCTTGGAAAGGACTATTACTATGAAACATCTATGTTTCAATGTAGTCCACAGATAACATAAAACAAATATACCTAATACCCACACAGACACATTCATACAGTACTTGTGTGATTTTAAAATTATTAATTTGATAAATACTTATGCATACACTTAGAAAATGTGAAACATAACAATCAATTTAAATCATCTTACTATATATTTATATATCAATATATCAATGAAGCAGAAATTACATGCTACATAGTACATTCTAGGTAATAAAATGGAGGTATGTAACAGCTACAAGGCTAGGTCAAGTCGATGAGTATGAGAACACCAAACAAATATATTAAATTTTACAGGGTAGACAAATAAAAATATCAAGAGTTAATCTAAATATGACTATTGGACTATACTCTGAAAACATTGATATCTGAAATATTCATTATTGTAATATTCCAATAGGTGAATTACAAGATAGCTATCACATTTTTGTGGCCAAAGAGGCAAACTTTACTCAATGAGTGAAGGAAGGCTAGTTAGCCTAGTCACTAAGTTATTTCTGTATACATATTTGTAAGAGTAAGTATCAGTAATAATTAAATACCTTAATATTTGCAGTCCACCAGCCACATGCTTCCTTCTCGTTCGACCTCGCGAAAACCTCAACCTCCTGGTTCTCCACGAACTCTGTGTGTTTGCCATTGTCTTTTGGCGGGAGGAAGACTTGCGAGAAAGGAAACTTCGATTCCGGCTGCCAGCTACAACAGCAATACACAGCAATCATTACCATGTTCACTTGCCGATACAACAAAACAAATATTTACACCAATTCTTCAACTCACTCATTTTCAAAGGCTACGAGAACCTCGTTGTCGAGCACGTCGGTGACAATGGCCTAAAAATACAGAAGAATTTTAGAGTATTCAATGCATCAAATGATTATTCGGTAGCTACGGCATTGGAACAAAAGTTTTTTTTTCGCACATGTATAAATTTCCACATACAATAATTCGGCGCGTGCCACTCCGATTCGTTTTCGCAATCTTTGCTAAAAATATAAAATGCTGCACGAATAAAACACATGGAAAATTCACGCCCTGTCAGACGGACATGGCGTCCATTCCAGCCGCGACGATCTTCCCGGAAAAATACTTTTGCAAGTATGTGATAAACCTAGGTAACGATAGCTCCATGTAACTCTCTATACGAAACACTTAACAAAATAACGTCTTTTATGCACATTTAAAACGTACTTCACGATTTACAAACCTTATAATAAGCACCATTTTCACCGTACACCTCGACCGACAAATCCTCCATTTTGGTTTGAAAGCGTATTTGGCGTTTTCAGAGCGAGAATGAACGCTCAAAGTGAAACCACTAACCAATCATTTTTGAGAATGCATGCATAGACTAAAATGTTTTCTTTTTAAAAATGCTGGCAACAAATCACCTATAAAAACTTAAAAGTAAACTCTGTGATAGAAAGTTTCGCATCGATAATTTCTTTTATTGGAATTCCCTGAAGTTTGTTGCCACTTACTTCAATTAAACAATGTTCATAAGTTGTCCTTAATCATCAAAATGATTTTTTCTAACGATATTCACTTATTATGTTGATATGTAAAGCAATTCTTGAGTTCTACCCATTCCACGTATCTTTGACAAATATTCAAAAAAGGAATTTTTTATCAGTTTAAGCAGTGGACGTACGTACGTTTAGATTGTTAAACGTTTTAAAAAAAATTGACATGGTTTTAACAATTAACGTTATTGAAATTATTTTCTGAGTAATGATAGATATTCAATTTTTACTTACAGAATAAACACTTTACAAGAACAACTTAATGTTAAAATATTGTAGATATGTGAAAAAAAAATCGCCTAAACTAAAGTTAGACTATTTTGGTTTTAAATGGTTATAAGTTGCTTTACGTTTTGCTCAACGGTCGAAGTGAACACTTGTCGTGTAATACAACATTGTGATAACGTCTAACGCTTACTTTAATGTATTTTTGGAGACATTTAACTGAAGTAAAATACCTATTTAATATGCTGTTGGTTACCAATAACTGTATGATAATTATTTGTCTAAAACCATCTCCTGACTTCACGGGCTCGTGTTTCAACGTTCTTCATACAACGTAGTTCATGGTATTGAGCGAGAAACGTTAATAAGGGCCTATTATTTTGTGACGATTAAACTAGAAATATAAAGGAGACAAGAATCGATATTTTAGAACATTCTATCGTGGTACATGCTTTTTGTCGATACTTTTATAAAGTATTGACAAAAAGTGAAACATTCTTTAAACTATAAAGTAAATCCGTAAAGCCAGTAAACCGAGATTAAATACGATGCTGACCTGTTTTCAGGCAATGTATTTCAAAATCGATATCATAGTGTCTCGAATGGAATGCTTTTTTTAGTAATGCTGAAATCTGACATCTGTCAAATGTTATTTCATTGGAATAGAAATGGGTAGTATTTATTGTGTCGAGTGTCTGGTCTATGGTCATGGACACTAAGTGTATAGCAGTGGTATATTGGTAGGTCGGCGGCAGGTAAGGAATCGCGACATATTGACCATACG
>DWEM01002425.1:0-12093 GCA_018245935.1 Agara belti belti
GCATTGACAGGTTTTTTTGACAGTGCTATATAGCTAAAGTTGTCAAACCTTCAAATTTGCCATAAAATCAGTTAAATAAGGTTAGAATATGAATAGTGAAGTGAATAGTCTATTTATATTTCTGTACTGATAATGTTTGATAACCTTCACAGTTGTTAGTTATACAACAGTACAGAGTAGTATAGATTTTCAGAAATTGATACCTATGTAACTTGAACCTAAGATCTGGAGTTTAAACAAAATGTTATTAGGAACTTTATTTTTAACAACTCGCTATCCATAATGGAAAATTCAGATATTCACGTAGACTATTACAAAGTTCTTCAATGTGAACGGACAGCTTCTACTGAAGAGCTGAAAAGAAGTTACCAACGTATGGTACTACACTTGCATCCCGACAAAGTGAGCAGTTCTAGTGAAGCGGACACTTTTATACTTGTGCAAGAGGCGTGGTCCGTATTGCGAGATCCTCAGAGCAGAAAGCTTTACGACGCTACATTGAGTTGTCAGGAACATGAAGATTTTCTACTGTATGATAAAATCTCTCTATCTGAGATGGATGTAACTTCTGAAGGCTTATACACGTATCAGTGTAGATGTGGCGGTGTGTATAGCCTGGATCCAATTGAGACTGGAGACATTAAAGTTATTGTTCCATGCAATGAATGTTCCTTTTCAATTGAGATCAAAACATCATTATGAATAATGATACCGTTATCCGGAAAGGTTGAGTTTATTTTCTAAATATTAGTATGCCCAACATTTACAACTATTCAGTGCAGTGTATGTGAAGTGATTAATTATATTGAGATTTTTTGAATATCTCTTGTTATTTTCATTTACATATTTTGTTTTGATATTAATAATACCTGTAATTTTTTTACTTCTGACACAGTAATATAGCAAAAATTACCAATGTATTTTTTTATTTCTGATCTGTGCTCTATATTTTAATTAGCACAAGTTGCCAGGATATAAATTAAATAGCAACTTCCACTTGTAATTATTAAATTATGGTTCCTAATCTGTGTTTGTTTGTGTGTGTGTCAAACTGTTAAACAACAACAACACAGTATTTAATCCTGTTAATGGTCACATGTGTATTTACTATGTGAAAAAAATTGTGTATTATATTTTTTTCTCAATTTACATTCACCTGATTATATTAATGATAAACAAATAGAAAAACACCGCATCAATATCATACTCATATTTGGTTGATGAGTGCATACAATTATTTTCTGTAAATCAAAGATTTATGCTGAATGCCGTAAGAGTAGTTATTTTTTAAATCTTATTTTCATATCATTAATTTGCTTCTGTAATGTATAATGATGTATTAGTGCCTTTTTAAAAATACTCAAGTTGCTAAATTTTAATTTAGGTATGAGGGTAAATTGTATGCAAATACAGGAAGGAGTGCATTCATTAGGAAAAAATAGTAACAAAAGTAGATTTTAATAATACCATTTATTTCATGGTTAGGCTAGTACATAAATATATATTTCTAGAAATGATAAAATTATGGTTAACCTATGTGTGAATGACTAAATCTAAGGTAAAATTTTGTACAACTAGCAATAAAAGGTACAAGATAATTTCAATAACTCATAACTGAGTAAATAAATAACTAGCAATAAGTCAATATTTCGAGTCAATTTAAAATTCATTCATTTAAAAGATCTAAGCTATCACATTGCAAATTATAATTTTGTATGAATTTTGTATTTTACAAATACTTTATTGGCAAGAAACTAAAATAAAATTCATCAATAAATTTTCATAATAAATTCTATAGAGAGTGAAGAGAGAGATACTTCATATTCAACATAATAAGGTCGATATATAGCCTGGGTAAAGAACATATTAAGCAATTTGCCACACTACAACGAATAGCAAACTGTCTTAGTCATCATCACCACCTCGAGCCGTGTTCTCGCAACACGGCCGGGTAGCAAACACTTGTCATATCTCAGTATTAAAATCTTTCACATGCACTCATTGAGATTACATATTTTTTAGATTATCAATTATTGGTATATTCACCACAAACATATATTTTTAAATATAAGCATGCACAAAATATTTACATGATTGTGCGCACATTTGTACATTAATATAAGATTCACATAAAATGCGACAAGTCCAATAACAGTCAATATTACACACTCTGCAAGCACTTGTTTTTAATTCCGATTGATCTCATTCGAAATGGTTTTGCACCAACTATCAACAGAGTCTCACTTTGTTCACACATCTGTCCATAAAGTTCTTCTTCCTCTTGGTCTGCGTGGCGGCGTCTAAAGGCGTGCGTAGAGAATATCGCGATTGCATCTGTTCGTCTGCGTCCAATATGCCCTCGCAGCTGCGACATCTACGTGAAGTTTCTTGAATGTCTTTACAGTCTATGTTGTCGCTGCTTTCGGATAACCTTTCGGGTAGACTGTACAGATTCTTAGCGGGGGAGTTCGCTTTCGATGTGCTACTACTAATACTAGACAGTTGGTCACAGCTTTGTGTGATTGCTGGTGAAGCTTTTTCTACGGATGAGTGGCGGCTTCTTCGTGGCCTGCAACAGAATATTTACAGTTATTACAAATTGCACAAAGATTTTTACGCTCTTTAGATTTTTACGCGCTTACATACTGTAAGTCGGTGATAATTCGACAAATTAGGTTAATTTTGGAGGCGAATAAAAGATAAGGTCATGTCTAGGTCGTTTAATTAAATAGTCGAAACAGTATGTTGGTACTCATCTTGAAAACCGTAATGTCAATATTGTTTGTTTTTTGAGGTTCTTCTAGTACTCTTTCTACAACAAGCACGAATACGTACCTAACAGGCGGCAGGGTGTGTAATGGTTCTAGTCAATCCGCCTTGTCGCTGCCGCGGCTCTCGCACGAGGCCATGCGCTGGTAGTTGGGCGGGCCGCGGCCGATGGCGGCCGTGCCCGGCGTCTGCACGTCGCCGCGGCCGCGTAACGAGCCCTCCAGCCGCGTCCCCAGGTTGGACTTCCCGCGGAGGAAACTGACAAATTATACACACTTATTGAAACAAATGTATCAATACATAAATATATCTTGATAGTTTTTAGGTTATTGCACTTTGTACTTTAGTACGAGTCACCGTTGCGCACATGTCGCAACCCAGAGTTAAGCGAGGGACTAGTTAATTACTTCTTCCTTAACCATTTCGTATATTGATGGAATTCATTATATGCAATTTTACAATGTATCTAATGAATGTTTCGCGTGAAAGATTTCGGCCGCACCTCTCGAGTTTCTCCACGCACGCGTCTTGGTAGTCGTGGATCCACCGCACCCCGTTGAAGTGGCACACGGCGCGCATGTCCTCCGGCAGCTCCTCGGGCTCGGGCCACTCGAAGTTGTCGATAATGGGTACGATATTGCATTTCGATTGCAACGCTGCTACTATCTCCTGTAAGGGAAAACGTTATAGATTCAATTATCGTGTCTCATCGTCCATGTAACTCCCTTGAACGGTAAAACCGTCGGGACAATCTTTTTTTACTGCTTGTATATAATCGCTTTCTGAACATTATGAAACATAAAGGACCATATCGACGGACCGCAGATGTTTTCAAATTACTTCAAAAACCTACATTAGGAACTAGTAACTGTTAATATATCTACAATTGTGTTCCTTAGTGGGAACTAGGAACTATTTTATACTAATCCGGTTAAAGGACAGGCAGAAACCAAGTACGTAGTTCCTAGTGATGCACAATATTAAGTAATACGTTTGTAACTTTTGTTTGTACTCACCCGATGCACCCAGTCTTTCTGTTCGGAGTCGTGTTTGCATCGGTCGAGGGCGTTGGGCGTCAACACGAGCAGGAAGTGCTTCGCCTGGCGGATGCTCTGCAGCAGGTTGTTGTCGAACTTGCCGGCCTCCAGGCGCTCCACGTCGATGAACACGGTGAACCCCTTCAGATGCAGGTGGACCTTCAGCAGACTGGCCAGCTGCGACCCGTTCGATCGCCGGTAACTCACGAACACGTCCAAGTTCTTCTCCATGTTCTCTTCACCTTTGCTGAGGAGGGTGCTTTCGAAAGCTGGAAAAATATTTTTATATCGTTAGTAGACTAAATGCTCTATAAACCGCGCTTGTCGACGAAACACGGTTGATACTTATATCGCAATGCAATAAATTCGATATAACGATCTATGTTTAGCGTTCGCTTTGGCTCTAACGGCTGAGGATGAATCATAAAGTTGAATATTTCAATAGTGTTTAGGGACAGCGGATCACGCTCCCTTTCATCGTCCTACGGGTTTACATTAAAAATTATTATCGCCAACAGATGCCAGCTGAATCGTTTTTATAATGGCTGTAAAATTGTGACTACGTCATGTTAATCATTTTTTTTCAGTCAGTATTAAACTAAACATTCTTAGCGTGCTGTGCTTCCCATAATAGAAAATTGAATTATGAACCTTTTAACATTACGAATTTGTGTAATATTACATTGTAATTTATGTTGATTAAGAGTATTTTCAATTAATGTAATATCTGTAACTATTGCGTTTAATTCACTTATTGGACAAGGATTGTTTTTTCTTTACAGTTTTTGGACATTATTTTACGATAGCCTACTTCTTATCAAAATTTACGCTAAATTTCATAGAAAAATTATGATGGACCTATCTAACCAAACTGGAAAAATATTTAAAAACAAACAAATTGTTAAACTATTCAAATATATAAGTTCACACGGAAGAGATATCCACGAAGTGCTTCTATGAAATTTGAACAGTAAGCAACAAAATTAGCATAGTAAGATATAGGCATGAATTTCGTTTAATTCACAAGTCAACAACAACGCTCCAGTATGCGCTAAAATTGGCCTAATTAGGCATTGCGTGTTATCTAAAACGTACGTTCCGAGAGGAGGTTATCGTAATGATTAACGAGCGCTTACCTCGGATGGCGTTTAAGATTCTCAGTCTGTGTATACTGTTGACTATCCGACATTCGGTCTCCAACTGCTCGTCGCTCAGTCTACGGATGGATTCCTTGTCGACTCCCGCATTCAGCATGGAGTACGTGTAAATAGTGTACTCTGGACCGATGCTTTGCAAAAATTCGTTCAGACTGCCCGTGTCACGTGAGCTGTAATCGGCCATTTTCTTCAGTTGTTGTAGCTCTCTAGTGAATCTGAAATGGTTGAATGTTTGTATGTTAATAATTTTTGCTACATAAAATATCTAGACGGTAAAAGACTTTATAATTTTTTTTTTAATCCTTTCGAAATTCCAAACCGTTAGTTTGCATTTCTTAAAATGCGTACGCCGTAAAAAGCAAAATATGGATTGAATTAATCATTCTGTAAAATCTTTAAATGTACCCATATTTGTGCAAATAAACGGCTTTGCAATTACTTACCGTTTTCTTTTGATTCCATTTTGCAAACCGATATCTTCCTTGAGGTTATCTTCTGTTATCTGAAGCAGTAAATCGCCGTCCACTCGACTCTCGAAAAAGTTGTTTGCGTATTCCGAGAAACCGATCTGCTTCACCCACTCCCGCACGTCCTCTATGGACCACAGGGGAACCTGTTGCGACAGTTTGTGCGGCACTTCTTCCCCGATGAGACGCAAAGCTTGCGCCGCGTACTTTGAGGCCACGGCGTTCGGACAGCTGGCTACTTTCTTCAATGATTCTATTGCGCCGATTTCCCTGAATATTTCCGTGTTGCCTTGCTGTTTTTTTATCCCGGCCTCCATGCAGAAATGGAATGCGGCTAAGTTTCTCGCTTCCTCCCTCTTCGAGCTCAATACAGGAACTAGCCTTTGTAGCCAGTTTTTGCTTTGACCGTGAGCATGAGCGAGATTGGATCGTGCGAATTCGGACGGATTGTGAGTCGTGACAAAGGGTTCCACCAGATCCAGGGTACCCGACTTGAGAACGGCCGCCTCAATTTCTTTATTCGCCACTAATACCGCTATAGCTAAACACGCGTAATACTTAATGTTGTCATCGTTGTGGAACGCTAAGGGGAACAACCACATCGGAACCTTCCTTTTTATCATGGCTTCCTGATTTTCGGCGCCACCGTAAAGCGACAAGTTGGCTAGTGCGGTCGCACAATGCCTTAATGTTTCAATGTCGTTTTTCCTGCATTCGAATAATACTGCATCCAAACCTCCCAGTTTTATTACATCACTGCACGTGCCTTCGCTATGTTTGAACAAGTGCTCCAATATCCCGGTGCCGATTCGCGAATGGTCTACAGAGTTTGCATGCTTTGTGCAAACACACGCAACGTTGACAACCTTCTCCAGTCCGTTTTGTACTACGTGTGCTCTATTCTCGTTTGTCAGGCATTGTTCGAGGAGTTTTGCCGACGAGAATTGCAAGTCCGGATTACTGGATTCCAGACAGTTGGCCATCAAGATATCCAAACCGCCGGACGTCCGTAACGTGTTGCACAAGGAGTATCCCAACTCGTGCCCGTGCGTGGGGACCGCCCAGGCTCTCCTCAACATTTCATTCAGTTGATTAAAGTGTACGCAAGCATTTTTCATATCTATTTGATTGTTCTTTATAGATGCAATAAATGCGTTCATCCTATATGAATATTTCTGTATGGCGAGGTCGACGTCCCTTTGATTTGAATTTGTAGTTAGCTTATCTAAATCTTCGAATGTTAAATTTGACAGATCTTCGTCGCCAGGCTTAACGGTCCCGTTTAGCATATGGCTCATCTGAAACGTCAATTAAATTTATCAAAAAAACAGTTCCTGCGAATTCGCACCTACGTCAAAAGGTACCTCTCGTAATTAACATGTACTTGCCATACTCGTATGTTTGGCGCTTATATTATCGTGTGTCAAAAATCTAGCTACCGATAAGAATATGTAGCAACCTAATTAATAAGGCAATAAAACGACAAATTCTATACAAAAAACACTGTAGATTAACGTGTCACATCCGCAAAGCTTATTTGTTTTCTGATAATTTAATGAACATGTCAATAGACTCACCTGTGACGATAGTAGAGTGGATTGCGTGGAAAGATTCTTGTGGGAGATTGTCATATTCGACTGGGCCACGCTGGAGTGTTCCTTGTGACTGAATATGCCGCTCGAGGTGACAGTTTGTCTAGCTTGTGCGGACGCCATGGCCTTCTTTTCAGCACTGAACGCTTCTGTTTGCAGGCGAGAACTGGACGATAACATGTTGTTTGCTTCTTGCGCACTCACTTCTCCTGCCTTGAGCGATCGATGCTCCTAAAACCGTAAATATTCCATAAATAAACACGTCACTGCGCACAAATACACTTTTGTTGTGAAATTTTTATGAACGTTTTGATCTGGAATTTTCCAATTTCATGTTACGAAATCTTTAAATTTATCACTATGTTTTTTTAATAATATGAACTCCTTATCTTAAGAAAAATAAACTTGTTTTAGTTACAGGTATAATGATACGCAATTTTGGTCTTGAACGTCGCTTGGAAGACATGATTTCTAGTTCGAATGAGATCGGTACATGCTCGTCTCGGGACTGAAACTACTTTTATACTGAAAACTACGGCGCGTCACGACTCGAATTGTACGCTGAATCGTTGCTATTGGATATAGGCCAATAGCGAGCAACCCGTGAGCTTTCGGTGGTAATTTTAAAGTTTGTGTACAGACGTCATGTTGTTAGAAGGTTGCGGGAATGTATTTTCCAAGTTTTCGGGAAAATCGAACTCTCACCGAAGGATTTTGCGGTTTCGGGGTGAAACGCGACAGGACGCCTCTGTGTATTGGCCACGGGGCCGAACCCCCACTAGCCGACATTCCGCGTCTATATTTAAGTCGACTATTCGTGTACCGGAGTGCGCATGCGCAATAATTAACTTCCGCGTGTTCTCGCGCGCGCGACGCTCAAACACTGACTGAGACAAGTATGGTGCGGTTAACGTAGCGATAAGCGCTTGTAGATAAATGACCTCACCGCTCCCGGTGAGCCTCCGCGACGCAGCACCCTGGCCGCCCAAGTGACTATCCGGCCGGCCATTTTCACAGACACCGACCTTTTTTTTTTTAAAACATTGGTCTATCTCAGATGTTGTCGTCACAAGAAGTCGCTCTGTACTAAACTATTCGGCGGCGCTGCCGCTACGTCGTCATTCGAGGATATCGATCGCGTTCGGTCACGCGAGGTCGCGTCCTTCGGCGCGCCTTTATGGCTCCGTCGGAATGCCGAAGGCGAGACAGAAATTTTATACGGCGACGCTCAAGATACTATTCCCGATTTTTTCAAACAATATTAAAACTATTCGTGCACAATGTAACTCTGCAAACTTTCCGACTCTTTCGAGCGAATAATTGTTTTAAAAAAAGAAGTTAACCGAAAAACTAAACAAGTCGTTTAAGTTTTTACTCACCTGAAGGTAGGCGGCGTTTTGTTCTGCAGTCAGTCCTTCCGCTTGTAGCAGTCTGTGTGACGCCCCGGCGGCGCTGTGCTCTGCATACTGCATGTCGCCGTGCTGCACCCGGCGCATCCTGGCACTGTTCGCCGCGGACTTCGATGTACTGTAACCGTCGGTGACAACGCGAGTCGAACTAGCCGATGTCATTCTAGCTGCACTGTATTTTAACTCGTTGGCATTATTCGTTCCCATCGACCCAGTGTTGGTCGCGAGGAGACACGGTTTCTCGGGCGGCGGTGTATCGGATTCTGGGAAAGTTACCAATGGGCCATCGCCAGCTAATTCACTCATGTCACTCATATCTCCAATATCACCAATTTCGCCCAGATCTCGAATATCGGTAATATGTCTCTCACCCATCTCATCTTGGTTCACTATATTCTCCATTGAGCTTCTCAGTCTGTAATTGCACGCAAAAACCAATTTTATAGGATTGCCAGTTCTCGATCACTAATGCACAACGAACAAATGTACAAGTAAACCACAAGTAATTTAATTCCTTGAAAATTGAAGCCACTATTTTTCGCGAAAAGATTTAAAACTGGTCTCGCGGGAGCCGTGTTGTTTCTATTGTTTCACGGCATGAAACTGCAAACAGAGAGTGGTAAAGCCAACTTGTGGAAATTGGCTTACGGCCAAGGTCGTTCAGGTGAGCAAGCGTCGGTGTTATCTCTAATACTTATTGACAAAACATATGTTACAACCATTATATAAATTGAAATAAAAAATACATATCAAAAATTACCTTTGCCCGAAGTTCAGAGCAGCAGAATTGCTTAATGTTTTCATTTCGGATATTGAACTCTTCAATTCTGAAAGATCCGATTTCATGGAGCTGGCTTTCATTTCGGAGGCTGTGACGTGCTGAAGGCGCTGCGAGGAGCTTTGCATTCGTTGGCTGGTCGCGGCACTGCTCGAAGTCGTACTGGATACCATCTGAAATTAACATAGACTTTACAACTCACCGATATGAATTTACAATGTTTGCGCCGTACCCGTAGCTGCAAGTAAATATCGTTTAATTTGTGTGTTATAGTGCGTGCATCGAGAGCCGTAAACAAGATGTTGACCTTTGCTTCACTATCGATATCTGTTACTTGTTAAGTACGAAAACACTGACGCGTCGTTTCGCAAAATATTATAGGGGCAACTGAGCAGACATCGAGTCTGATGTTACAGTTCGTCGTCCACAGTCGTTATCTCGACAAGGACTGCGGGTTCAGTGCCAATGCTACCGAAGTCTACGTGCGGGCGTCACATCTTGGCGCTCTTGCGGGTGAAGTACCTATATAGAGTCGGGGCTATGTCGAAACGAAACAGAAATAGGGAGGTACTAAAATAAAAATGTTATTTATAAATATAACATTTAGACAACATAATGAATTTAATCACTGAATAAGTTCCGATATTTACTATCCATCGCGGTCCGCGTAAATTTTAGCGAAGTTGTACCTTTTCACTTGGCATAGTTTTACTCTTTTTTCCACGCAATTATTTTTATCTAATGTGGGTTTCGCTCGGTGTAATAATAACGTGTACGATAATGGAAAACGTATGAAAAGAATAATGTACGACTGTTATTTTTGGCACTGGGTATCGTGCTTGAGAAGGAAGACTGGTGAATCAGCTCGCGTGGGCGCCATGCAGCTGATGACCTTGAACCCCGTGACCAATGGGCACAGTTGCAAATGTTCCAATATCGATGTCGTATCTCGCTGACAGAATTGACACGATCAGACCGTGTGGGTCGACAAAGACAAACGTTTTGTCGATATTACTATCCACGTAAACTAAACCACACAACACGTGGTGGAAGTTTAATACGACACATCGTAAATAATTGTGCAATTTCTTCCAAGATATCATATCGGATCAATATCAGACTGAACTTGTATAGCATCTTATTTGTTTACTCCCCATATTATTATAATGTTTACTCCTCTTATTAACAATAACTTGCATTTCAATGATATAAACCCGTTTAATATAACATTTCACATACTATATGTACATGTTGTTTAGATATAAAATGACGTTGACGTTATTACTTTGCACTTTTTAAATATTATGTAGATTATAATCATTGTAATTGTAGGCATGCTTTGTAAGAAACAATTTTGTTTTCGATTCACAACGCAAACTATTATCAAATTGTTACTTATTAGAAATAATAAATAACAATTCACCTACAATAATACGCGAAATGCAAACATTAGTTCTTTAATAATACATTTTATTATTTCGAAACAAAGAAATGCACTTGCACCAAACAGTTTTAAAAGAGTTTCATTATTGTAGTATCCAATGGACACACAAGCCTCTTGGATGCTCAGTGCAACCCATAGAATGTTGGATGAAATCCCAAATTCTCAAATCGAGCAGATCTCCTACCTGCGTGAGTCACTAATACCTTGCACAAGAGATGTACGCAAGACACCCTGTGCCGTAATGTTAACAACGCCATTTATTCTAATGAACGTCATCCCAAAATGATTAAAGTGTGCCAATGACTGAGAGGCACCCATTAATAATAATATATTTAATAAATCTTGGGACAACTTTATGCATGGCCATCTGATCGCAAATAAGGCAGACTCTCTATTATTGTAACCACACAGCTGATAAAACGGGTATAATATAAATTTCAATTTACATATCGATTATATCCAGACTCAATAAATAATTACGCTTCTCACACAAATATTTGTTCTCTGTGGAAATCGAATCCACAACCACCGGTTTAGCATACACTAACCCACTAAGCCAGTGGACGAAACAGTCAACCCAATTTAAATAATAAGCGTCAATGAAATGTCAATTCGGTTAGGTAATACAGTTCTCACCGTTGAAAGGAAATTAAATAACTTTCTGAAATCCGGCCAGTTTCAGCTTATCGGCAGTTTTATGTTGGGTGCAAAACGTTATCGCCCTTGAGTTACTGCGTGGGTGACAGTTATCACGTAGGTACCTATGTCGAAAAATTTAAGCTATTCACGTACGCACTAAACATTAGCACCACATAGCATCGGACGTTCCATTTAGAGTTTAACTCAAGTAGGCGTATACTAATAAAGTTATTTGAAAATCGTTAACAGTAATAGGTCCGTAATATTTGTATACAGAAAGTATTCCCGATCGAAGATTTGCATTTGCGAATCAATATCCGACTGGAAACGGTTGTTAAATATTTTTTATACATAAAGTTAAAAGCAAAGGAAGTAGTGATTGCCTAGTGGTTTGGATTTTACTCTCTCACTTCGGCGGTCTAGGTTCAAATTCTGGCTTAAGTTGGTCATGTCATATTATGACATTCGCATAACGTAAGTGGGCGGAGGAGCGTTTGTCTTGAAATGTGTATGCCGGCTTTAATATGACAGCTACACATCAATCGCCAAGCAAACGAGGAATCAGATTCCAAATCCCCAGAGCCAATTCGATATCGGTGATATCTGACTATTCATCACATAGCTATTATTTACTGTTATAAAAAAATACATTCAGAAGCCAATTTTTAAAAACGTAACATCACGCCTGTATTCTCCGAAGGGGTAGGCAGAGGAGTGTAGTACGCCCCCACATTTCACCAGTTACGTTTAAGTCCCACAATGGAATAGGTGGTGAGCCTATTGCCATACACCGGGCACACA
>DWEM01002426.1:0-12087 GCA_018245935.1 Agara belti belti
CTATATTACCATGTAAAAATTACGTGAAAAAATAAACTTATCGCTCACTTAAAATATTATTACAATTATATAAGAAAGGGGTCGTAAAGATTGTTGATTAACTTTAAGGCTTTGTCGTGAATCCTGATATAAAAAAATTTCAAAAAATAACGCCTTAGAATGTAAAACGCACAAAACATGCGGGTTCAACACAGCACTTCCGATGAACACATTGCACATAATATTCACAAATTTTAAGAAATTTGCCGATTTTTTTTTCTAACGTTCAATCGTTTTCTTCCTTAACTAGGTACTGTTAATCGAAAAGAATAAAGCCAGCCACATGCCTAGCTACACATTGCACATCACATCCCTAGCTGTCATAACTGTCATTGCAAAATGATTGCAGTTTGGCGCGTTTTATTCGGAGCCGCATTTCTGTTGAGTGACTATAATAAAAATAATTATTTCGATCAACTTAGTTCTTAATAGGCATACCCAGTTACGTGTTTAAACTCAAAACGATTAAAAACATTTTGAATTAAAGAAAATTGCTTTATTTCATTATTTTATTTTATTCGTATGACTGTCTGCATCCAATGCCTTTGAACGGAACAGTCAGTTCGGGCGGCAACAACCTTCACTATAAACTTTTAAAAATAAGAACTATTCTCTTATCTTTATTAATACGGATAAGCCTAGTACCAGGAATACCTCTATATCTAACAAACAAAAAACCAAAATCTCTTTCTTATATTCACAATGAAATACACTTTTTTTGTCACTTCGTGTATTTAATCTTTCCGCCGTCAATTCTAGTGAACGGCTTCGGCTCGTGGTTGTGATCGTTTGAGACATATGTGATCTTGCCTTGCGTGTTGATACGCAACTTTGCCTTGCAGTCCGGGTGGTTGGTGGAGCACAGATAACTGTACATACTGGACCGCGCATACGTGTATCCATTGACTAGAAGCATCTGTTTCCTCTTCCGCGACAATACCACTTCGTATTCGATTTCTGTAACGATATAATCGAATGTTCATAGTAATTACGATCAATCGGATCGTATGAGCTTTATGCCCTTTACTTCAATCAACGATGATTGCTTACACTAATGTGATTGTTAGTGGCATAAACTTTTTCTTTATTTCTTTTATTAGTAACTGTTATTAGTAACTGACTGTAATGCAATGAGTTGTAATTAAAATCTTGATCAAAGTACACAATATTTTATACTCACTGTATCTTCGCGATTTTCATTTTCCTATAGGTAGCGATGCAAAAAAACTCTTTGTATTATCAGATAAATAAATTAAACTCCCAGATACTGGTATTTTGCTTTAAAATTTAATAAGTTTCATTTTATTAACAAATTGTATGTAAATTTTATACAAACACTTAATGTAGAACTCTTATAATAACAGTACAAAATAACAACAAAGTCATACTTTTTATTGTACGTACGTAATCAATTTTCAGGTTCTTCATTAATTTTCAATGGAACCCTTCAATATGTACTTAAACTATATTTACAATGAATATCTATTAAATACTAATTATTACCCGAAATTCGTTAGAGGACAAATCTAAATAAACACTACATTCATCGATTACTACATCCTCTTGATTACTTTAAAAACCACTATACGTAGAATGGGCGAGATTATCGAAATAGCTATAGCAGCATCTAGGGTCTAAAGAATCATTAGAAAGTTTCAGGGAGCATATTTTTTCGATTCCAGGAAGCACTTTTTAAATAATTGACTCGCAAACATACGAAAAAATAATCATACCAAATACACATTTGTAATTTTGGTAGGATTATAAAAAAAAAATCGCTATTAAAAATTACAAAAATTCGGTAAACACGGTATTCGCTGTCTTACAATGTAATCTAATCAAATGTAAGCATTGTACTTGAGCAGTTGACGAGCTTACTGGAGATAGAGAAGTTAGTGGAGTTGGCGCACAAATTTCCCGTCATTTGTTTTCTTGATTTTCGGTATATGATTGTGCTCGCCAATAATATGAACTATAAATCCATTATCCATTCTCAATTTCGCTTTACATCTCGGATGGTTGGTCGAACACAACCAACTGTACACACCTGATCTTGCATACGTGTAGCCGGCTACTAACAATAGATCTTTGCCTCTTTGGGACTTTATAACCTCGTAGGGTGGATCTGCAAAAAATACATACATCAATATATTACACAATTAACTAGAAATGAACATGAATGGTGACAAGAGTTTTAAAGGAATGACATAAAAATTATTAAAAATCAATTGTTTTTATTTCGTTATATACAATCTGTTGGTAAGAAGTACAAAAACCGACAGCAAATCAGTAACGTAGATATTGGCCGTCTTTCGTCTTGTATATCTTCTTCGGCGCGTGATTATGACCCGTGGACACGTAGGAGAGGCTGCCGTTCGAATTGAGCGACACGCGAGTTTTGCAGTTGGGGTAGTAGGAACACACCCAGCGGGTCGCCGTCGACTTTGAGAACGTGTAGCCGTCTATGAAAAGGAGATCCCTTCCCCGTTGCGACTTTAACATTTCATACGATATAATTTCTGAAAGGTTTACCATGGATTGTTTTATTTTACATATTTAAACAGTGCTATATTCTGGCACGAAATAAAATAAAATTGGTACGAACTAGCCATAAATAAGCTAGATGCGATAGATTAGATAAATGCACAGTACTTTAAACTTACAGCCTTCCAGAGAGAGAAGTTTCGATCCTGACGCGTATATCTAACTTAACAAGATTGTGCTCTTTTAGCCTAGAACGTACGGAAAACTTAGGTTGTAGTTTTAAAGTTCTCTGTTATGGTCTAAGGCATGTCAAATTTGGCAACGTGGCAAACCAAGGTCTCTATTAAACTCATTTACTCAGCTCCTCTGTGTCTGATAGATCCGTATCCAATTGCGAGACTATAAGACTTGGTTATGATGATGATATTACGTTAATGTGCCAATTGTTAACTAATCGTTGGTCCTGTAATAACCCTGAGTGCTCAACCATGTTTCATTTTTACAAATATGTAGATTTGTCCATGGAAAATAAAATAAAAACCCTGAAGAGACAGAACATTTATTTGTCAATGTAACAGAAAAGTAAAGGACATTTGAAGGAAGATTTATGAAGATATCTTCATGTATCCAGCTTTTGTGACAACGTATTGTGGTGGGGTGTGATTATGTGTGCAATTGTCTTCTTTAGGGTCGATGAGACCGCCCTTGTTGTTCATCTTCAACTTCGCTTTACACCCTCGATTTTTCTTAGAGCAGTAATAATTACGGCCACCGCTGTGCTTGGAGTACGTGTATCCTTGGTACATTAGTAAATCACCGCCATAACGTGTCTTAATGAATTGGTAATCGTAAGCACCTGCAATTAAAATAGCCCAATGACTTTAATCAACGATTTGATAAGAAATACAATGTACTTTCGAAATTCGATAGTTTTCGAGTAGATCTCAAGTTTCACCAACTTCTTTCTTGTTAACTGTATTCTTATTAACTACTATTACTAACTGAATTCACACAAACAGTCCCAAACCTAGAGTCCTATTAGCGGTGGGTCACAGATGTGCATGGGCGGCAGCAGTCTCTCTTGAATGCTGCCTGGTCGTTCGCTACTCTCTTGACATAAAAAAAAAACTTGGTAGCCATTGCTTAATACTAGCATGCGTTTGTGCTACAAATTGGCTTGTGCATCTGTAACCTAATAATATATAGCTTATAAGGCGTTTTAAAAACATTTTGAAAATATTCTAATTGGATAAATAAAAGTAACAATGAATTATTTCTCCATTTATTTTTTAAGCATAACAATAAATGATTTCTCCTATAAACTACTGTATAAACTACATCTTATTAATTTCAATGATAAGGATATTAACAAAGGAGCATATAGACAACTCGATTGCGTCAGTGATCTGTAGCACGTGGACGTCTGTTATTATAGCCTCAAAAAGAAAGAAAGAAACGAAAACAAAATCTAACAAACGAGAGGCAAGTAACGACACGACAACAAGGCTACAAAGGCCTTTCGGAGACACGACCTTCAGTAATGAAGAAAACGACTGGACAGAAATGTTTTCAGCTATGGCGATAGGATGAGGGAAACAATCCGATGATTTGGCAAAACAGAAAAGGCTGCAGAAGGCAAAATGACAGCATGCATATAGCGTACGAGTTAACACCAAAACTGTTTTAAAAATGTAACGTAACCGCGGATATATTTATTATTTTTGTACCCTCTGCAGTCGGATTCCACAATTTATTGATTATATTTACATTATATGCTATCAGACGGTGTTAGCTAATTCAATTATTAATTATTCACTTCATATCTTGTTAACGGGTTGAATATATGTGTAAAATATTTTTCATCGCGAGACTATGTATTATTGCACTCAGAAATTAAAAAAGCTCTTGATGACGTCGTCAGGTTCAGCGATAATAATTAAACAAAACAGGTAATTTATCTAAAAGAAAGAATTTTCTAGAAACTATGAAATTATAAAACTAAACATAAGCACCATAAAATCTAATGCTCATTTTTTTCTACCTACGTTGAGAGAAACGAGTTTGCATTACTTATATAAAAAGAATCTTGATGTAGAATATCATCTAACTCGTGACTATCGCATAGAATACAGATTCAAGACTGATGCATACCATGCGAGGAAAGCGTTACTTACAAAAGAAAAGTGTTCAATTTTCTTTTCCCTAACCTTAACACCCACTTGTTAATGCAAGATAAATGCGTAAATCATGTATACCCTCCACCCAGGAAAGTTAACAACAAGATAGAATAACAATGAAACAACATTAATAAGAAAGGCACCGAAGAGAAATAAAAGAGGATCGTACTGTATCCATTGAAAAACTTCGTTCGTTACGACGTTTTCAAATAGAGACCCTTGCAAGTGACGACGTAGTGGGGAGGGGGATGCGTGTGGTGGTTCTTAATTAACAGTATCCGTCCAGCGTCGTCCACTTTGATGCTGCATTTACAATTGATCGCCTTCCTCGAGCAGTAGTACATGTTCTTCGCTCGATTGTTCCGCGAAAAGGTGTATCCCTTGTACATGAGCAGTTCCGTGCCTTGTGTGGTACAAATAAACTTACACTCTGTAACCCAAAAAAAATATACAATAAACCTCTTATCACTACGCTTCGAAGTCTTCCCGTTGACGGGAAAATCTTCCACTTATAGGACACACACGAGGATTATTAAAAATGTCACATTAAGAAATTATATTTTTATTAGCAATCTCAATGGTTGAATGGCACAGTCAATATATAGATACATTTATTTTGCAGGTTAATAGAAATAAATTAAACAATTAAAAGACTATAATTGGTACAAAAGTTTTATTGCATTCGTATATTATGCAGATGAGCACATCACAACTAATATAATAAATGAGTTCATGATAGGTAATAGAGAAAATAGTTAACAACATGCCATCTTATACATCCGACAGTTCCAGAAGTGGAAATATCGAGTGTCACTCCAATAGCCGTAGGCTATTTATTCCTCAGTTCATCGGACCACCTAATACAAGAACGACCTGTGCTTCTTTTTCAAAATAACTACACAATAATACTTGTTTCACGTCATCTATATATTAATACGTGAAGCGAAAACTCTGGACCCCTTATTACGAAAATTGCGCGGATGGAGGAGTATGAAATTTGGCACACTTATAGTGTAGGAGAAGTGCAGAACGCTAATATTTTTCAATAATAATGCTTATAAAGTACATTAAATAAATAAATAATTACACATACTACCATGCATTTGATACGCACACATGTAAAAATAAAATAAGACGTTTATTGTTCACATTCTGATTGTCAATGTCAAACAAAAAGTACAATGAAATGTCAAAGAAATCTTTTAAGTATAATTAATTAAATTAAACCTCATTTATAGTATCGTTCGTGTTTTTTCAATAACTCGAAAATTTATACACAGAAAAAATTGTAGGAAATGCTTTAAAATTTAAAAATTGTTTTAATGAATTACGGTCGATTTTCGACCCCTAGGCGACCCCTAGTAATAATAGAACGTCATGTAGATTTAATCTAATGTCTGACCTTGGGATACTAAAATAAATAGATGCACACATGATTAAAATGTTACCGAGTCAAATAAGAAGAGGACAGAAGCTTTGAAGCATACTACAGCATTCCTGTACGGGTCGTTTTGGGTTCGAATTCCCAATCGACCCCATTATCGGCAATTAGCTACCGTACGCCTAAAGCCCACTTACATAGCTTAAATACTTAATAAACATTTTAACTGCCCCGACTGATCTGATCTTCGAATGACATTAATTCTTATTATCTTGCCACTCATTAAATTAGTAAGTCTTATAAGATCGATAAGCAGAACATAACGTCACCTAACTTAAACATAAATTATACTGAGACCAGATCTTGTTCGGCCATCGGAACTGTACATAGATTGTTTTACGACAATTTATAGTACTCTCCGGTTGTCGCTTTGACATATCTCGGTGGCGGGTGATTGTGGTTGTTGTTGGCTTCGACAATAACACCGTTCTTCAATTTAACCCTCGCCCGACATTTCCCTTCGATGGACTGTTTTCGGGAGCAATAATAATTATTGGTTTGTTTCATTTGAGAGTAAGTGTAACCCTGCAGCATCAGAAGAAATTTCCCTCTCTGCGACGGTATGAACTCGTATTTCAGCCCTGAAAATGTGAGATTTGTCAAAAAATATATCTATCTAGTGCTAAAAATATTTAACAGTGCCATCTTTTGTCATCCATCCTCTAGAACTAAAGTCGAGATTGAGAAGAAGGATAAGCATATTTGTTTGTTCTGTGTCTAGCGTTTATAAAAATATCATATAGTATGTAATTTATGTTTATGAGCCAACCGGTAACCATAATACAGGGGTTTAATGTCATAATTTGGTAGGAGATAATGATATGTGGATGAAACTTTAATATCCCTTGAATACATAACTTAGGAAAAGCAAGTTTGTCAGCCCTAATCTAATGTTTAGGAGAAATATTTAGGTTTACTCTGATGATTTAGAATGACAAAATGGTGAATTTCATCAATTATCTTATATTCTATGCAGAAAATCGCTCAAGATCTTTCGAACAATGGGAAAATACCTCACTTTATTATTTGCCCCATTTTTGTAATATCTGTCAGGGTGAATTAGGCTCATACATTAACTGTCAGAGGAAAATAGGTAAAACATGTTACTTTGAACTATGTATATATATTTACCAACTAATTTAACAGGTGGGAACAATGGCTACCACATTACACGCCTACAAATATCATCTACATTTATCGAGTAATGTTAAAACACAACAGCATAATCAATAACATAATTCAATGAAATATATTATATGTAGGACAAAAGAATTATATATGTATATGATATATTTGTAACAGGAAATTATGAAGGAAGACCTGAAACACATTTTCAAAAAATACAAATATTCAAGAGTCCATTGAGAGGGAAAAATATACTAAATCTTCAATTATGTACTACTTCACTTTAAGAATAAAATACTTACATAAAATATTCTTAATAAATAATTAAATAATTATAATACTTAATATCCTATGACTTACTGGAACAGTGACTTTTCACAGCCAATATTACACAAAAATAACAATGATATGTTTTCTATCATACAGTTACAATTAAATTACAATTCAGTTATTGTGATATAAAATAATAATTGGTGACTAGCTTCATAGTCTAGTTAAAAACTAATGAATATTATCCATGCCATTTGTAGCTTAACAGTGAAAGAGCGAAATGTATGATAAAATTATAGTTAATGACTAGCATAACAGTTTTAATATACTAGACCAACACATACATATTGTAGTGACAAAGTGTGACACAACCAGAAACTACCTCAATCCTATGACACCTAACAATCATAATTATTTCTAAACTGAGCATAACAAAGTTTCACTTTGCAATAGTCTACAAGAAAACATTATTATATTTATTTTATGACATACCATTGATACTATTATTTATTTTGTAATAGCACAATTAGGACTAAGAAAAATATAGTTAATTAGGTTTTTGAATACTTTGATAATTATACTTCGATGGGCCATGGTTGTGGACAATCGAAGAGTTTATGACAGTGTTAGAGTGATCCATTTTGATTTGAGCCAAGCACCTCTGGTAGCGCTTGGAGAAATACCACTATACTGCTTTTTTATTCCTCACATCCCGCCAATATGTGTATCCATCTACTAGGAGCAAGTAACCTTTTCTAAATGGTATGAAATGCATACAATCTGAAAATATAAAAAGATCACATCATGGTCATCTAACTGATCAGCTTGTCCTATAGTATTAGTACCATTATTTACCGTCTTTTGTCTATTGATTTTAAGTAAAATCATTGTGTTCTCAATTACCATCATAGTAAAATAAGCGAAAGTAGTAAATTCTCTATCATATTAAAATCTTACACAAACAGCATAACATTATGAAAAATATAAATTCACCATAGCATGTGTGGTTTTAAAGGGAAGGTAATGTGGTATGTAGAGCTTGACTGAAATAAAAACTAATGTTGATGTGTGAAACCTTCGAATATAACAACATTTATTCTAGGCGAGTGTGGTTCATCTCAGTACTGATCTATTATTATTATTCTTTATTTAGTCAATTAGAACATATTACTCCAATTACACTAATGAACACAAGAATTTTACTTCTATGCTTTCTAAAACAACATATTTTGCTGTGTTTTTTGGAGTTAGTTAACCTGAAGATGATCAAGCTGCTTTGCTTTAACCATACCCTTAACCCTATTGTTGTCCAATAGTGGACATTACAATGTCCGATGATGGCAAAATACAAGAATTGATTGTGACGATGGAGGGTATATGAATGGATATATACGAGCAATTGAAATAAAAAGACATTATACAGGGTATTAATAAAATTTATTGCATATTATAATTTTTATGGTTTTGTTACAAAATATAAATTAATCAAAACAAAACATGAGTTTACCAGTATATTATACACCATAGGATAATTTTTAGAGCACTGCAAATTGCAAATTATTAATAACATATTATGATTAAAGGCAGATGTAAAAATAATTCATGTTGATTGTTGGCTTCATTTTTAAAACACTCAAAGTAGTACAGCTTTAAGAAACTTGTGGAAATTTGCCACCCAAAATTTTAGTTTGGTGAGGTAATATAGGCCATAGATAATGGAGAGTTGTAAAAACAAAATGCAATTGTGTAAGTTAAGTGTGTGAAACAAACAGTGCAACACACCTTTATTTTACCTCACATTTTCTTATTGTGTAGCACACACTGAAAATACTGTATTGCTTTGGTTTGAGATTTTTAAATGTTTTACAGGTGGGCTGATAATTATGCATATGTCCCGTAGACCAGTATATTTCTGACAGGATGACATGTCAGTAAAAATAAAACACCAATAATAATTTTATTCAAAACTTAATCATTAATTACTCAAGTACATTTAGGCAAATCAATAAACATATTAATCAAGACCGCTCAAAAATGAAAACCCATATTTGCTTATTTTAAATATCCGTAGTACTAAGTTAAAGCAAAATTTTTGAAAATCATACAAATTAGACTGATTATAATATTTATAAATCAAATAAAGATAATATTGTCATAATGAGGCTATTATCGCATGACAACGTAAATTAAATATAAATATTATAAGATATACAAGAGAACAATAACCGCCATAATTTTAGGACAATATCATTAAACAAACAGATTGTATGCAAGCATAACATATACATTTTATACATAAAATTCAAGACTCCTATACATATTCTTAAAAACACTAATTAGACATGTTCGACTGAAGTGAGCCCGCCAAAACCTAGAAACATCACGAAAACAGGCCGCCTATGTGCGTTGTACTTGATAAAATTATACCTAAGTACTTACCCAAATCTCGCCAACCAGCAAGTGAACAATAAAAAACTAAACACATGACACTAAAACATGAGTTAAAACCACTTTACATTACGAATATATAAAAATCAAGCTAAATATTTATATCACTTGACATTTCATATTAGGTTATTACACTAAACATTATAAAACAGTTTGCACAACACTACTATTTCTTTTACTTATAGGAAGAGAAACCATATAATCAGTCTTTGATATTACATTTATACTATATTTCACTCCCGTTTGGATTTTATAAGCGAATTTAAGTATTAGATTTCCAAAATTTTGAAAACTCTAAACAACAACCAGTGACGTTCCATATTATCTTATTAACATTTCTATGCACAATGAACCAAATGAATAAAAAAAAGTTTTGCTAATCAAATTATAAGTATAGCAATTTAACTATAACTACAAACATAAAAAAGGAAAATTGAGAGTGCCCAACAGGTTTATAAATTGATAACAAAAACCACCTTTGAATGATAATATAATAGGTAAAACAGATCGCATCAAGCATTGCTGTGTCATTGTTCGCCCAACCTGAGAGGCAGTTAGTGCAGAACTGAAAAATTGAAAATCAGCGATGTTGCTGATTTTCAATTTTGTAGTATAGTGTAACATATTTCACAATGACACACAACGTGGTCATTTGTAAAATATGTTACACAAATTGTACGAAAACGGCACTATGGATAAATAAAATAAACATTACACATTATTATAAACCACAACTTATGAAATTAACATACTTAAAAAACTCATTAAAGCTTGTAAATAGGAATTATATTATATAACATAATTCCATTTCATCCTATGCATTGGCTAAGAAGCAAAAAGCTAAACACCGACCGTAGTAAGGAGAAAATAAACATTTAACTGTTAATAATAATTAGTGCTGCACAATAACTTGGCCATTATAGACAAGTAGACAATTGCTGTCTATGCTAAATAAAAATATTTTACTCTACATCACTAGTATAGAAAAAACTGACGTTGACGTTTATCGACGCTTTTAACAAATAACCTAAAATAATTTGTTTGTTTTTAATAAGAAAACGTAGTTTTAATACGTTTTGAATCGCATTGGGAGCTTAATATGTAAAATCCTCATTATAAAGTGATTATTACCAATATAACAATGCGTAATTCATTCAAGTACTGTGATATTGTACAATTGGAAACTGTCTATCAAATTGAGCTATTTTGATCTCGGGATGTTATTAGCAATTCCATGTAGAAATTCAATTGTAGTATGTGCGAAGAATAATAATTTCTCCCGTAAGGTCTTAATTTCCGCGGCTATGTAAACTGATAACGGACAAGGACCTGTGACCATTTGATATAAAAAGAATTATGAAATTATTTGCCAAAAAATGGCAAATAAAGTGATTTTGTAAATAGTCAATAGAAAATAATAAACATAGCGAAAACGAAGTATATTCAGCTGTGTAGTGTTTGTGTGTATCGTAAAAAATAAGAATATCATAACGTGTGTGTATTGTAAATGAATTCTTTAAATCACAAGTAACAGAAACCCATTTGACATTGTTACGTCGCGTTAATTAATTGTATCAAAAGCGATCACGTAAATTTCTGTTTAATATTCATTAATTCAAGGCTTAAACAAATTTCCCGCCAAAAAAAATTAACTAAACAACATCATTAATAGTTAACATTGTGTGGTGTTGTTATACATGTTAAGTGAAATTTGTGTGTGTGTGTGTGTGTGTGTGTGTTGCTGCTGCATCAAACTCAGACAGCTCAATGCAGTAAAAAGGTATAGTAAAGTTGTTTAAATATTCTACTAAAAGCCTCCATTCCGGAGGTGACATATGCATTGTAATTCCGACCATGCAACTGGACCTTTACTAAGTAATTTGTGTATTTAAGATTGTAATATTTTTTACTACCGATTCCTGTGAAATGTTTATGTCCAGTGTTCCTATTCTTTCTGCATTAAAATCTCAACAAGCGCCCTCTGATAAATGTTTTAATAGTAGTTCTCGACTTGAAACTATTCACATATGTACATTAGGCATAAAGTAATATAGTTGTTTTTTGTTTTAGGTAAGTCTTTATGGTGTTGTGGAGTTTCCCGAG
>DWEM01002427.1:0-12087 GCA_018245935.1 Agara belti belti
TAAACCTCATTTATTGTACCGTTCGTGTTTTTTTAATAACTCGAAAATTTATACACAGAAAAAATTGTAGAAAATGCCTTCAAATTTAAAAATTGATTTAAGGAACCACGGTCGATTTTCGACCGCTAGGCGACCACTAGTAGAAATAGTATTGTGATCATTGGTTTATTTTATTCACACAGAATCACATGCAATCTGCTGATTAATAGCTTATGGTTATTTTATAGATTTGTTATCACAATGAAAAATAAGTGTGAAATTACAAAAGACTCCATACTCATTATATTGAATTAAATTGTAGATTTTGTAGTAAATGTTGAGATGAAAGAGACAGAAGATAGTCAGTGCTCCAAGAGCACACACAATGTATGTAATAATAATTGAGACAAATACAAATTTAGGCAACTAAATGCCAGTGTTACGGTAACCAGAATGTCGATAAATGTACTTATATACAAACATACATATATTAAACTTATATAGATATTTTACACAAAGAACAAATAACTTTTTGTCTTGGGTGTGGGAATCGAACCCACAACTTCCAGTTTCAGTGAGGTTCTCTCATGGCTAGACCACGGTAGAAAATGTGTTTGTAAATATGTTGAATTTGTTCTTGTAGCTACGGGTATCTGTTTGCGATGTGCGAGCACATGGGGTGCGAGGCGTGGACGGCGTCGCACGCGGAGGGCGCGCTGCTGGCGGCCGACGAGAGCGACGCGCGCGCGCTGCACTTCGAGGGCGGCCTGCCCGCCACCTCGCTGCTGCTCACCACCATTATAAGGTCAGACTGATGGAAGTTGCCAACGTTTGGGACTGATATGTTTTGATCACTTTTTTTAACATGCTACCATTTGACTAGCTATCCAGATCGAAAGTGATGAAGAAAACATATCAGCAAGCACAAGTGGCTCTAATAGGAGTGTAGGAACAACAATGTTAGTGTGAATTCAGTTAGTATTTGTTGTTAATAAGAATTTTTACGAAGCTTTATAAATCGTTACCAATATGATCTAGCCATATTGTGGTGTATTTTTAATAACTTATCTATATCAAATTTTACATTTGTGTTAAAATTAGTAAGGTATCTTAAGATCAGTATAAAGTTTTGCGAAGGGACTTAAGAAATCCGTCAGGGAGTGCTCACGTTTACAATGATATGCTCGTCGCAGATCGTACAAGGCGCTGGGGAAGCCGACGCCGCTGTCGGAGGAGCAGCGGCTGAAGTTCGGCGCGTACCTGGTAGGGCGACGCTCCGTGACGTCACCGCGCGGCGCGGCGCTGCTGCTGGACGCCGCGCTCGCGCTCGCCGACGATGAGGTGTGCATGCGATAATAGTAATAATAACGGTGTTAATTCCACACACGGCTATCTGATTCTAATTTAGCTAATTAAATGCCTGTGGTAAAAATCTAGGATACCTCAACCTTGACCTTGATGGTAGACTTGGAAAGCCGGAATGGTATTATATATATCACTGTTTATATTATAATTTGTTGGTTATTACTTTCAGCCCACCCCTGTCAGCGTAGTGATCAAAGGGAAGAAATATGTAACATCGGAGTCTGACGCCATCGAGTTTTCCATCACCGATTTGCTCGGGCGAACGGTGCGCGGACTGAAGGCCGACGAGGTGGTGGCGCAGTCCGGCACCAGGTTGGCCGACGACGTCGTGGTGCTGTCCAAGCAACCGCTGACGCAGAAACCTAGCGAACCGACCACCTACGTCCTCAACCTGAGCAAGATCAGAGCTCAGTACGGCCTATACAAGATTTCCCTGAGCGCTGGAACCAAATCCACCAACGTCAATATAGCTGTTCTCGGCGAGATCCAAGTGAGCAACCTGGAGATCGGCATCGGAGACGTAGACGGCACCACCAGCCCCAAGATAACCACCATCACATACCCCAATAAGCTGACCGAGGTGCTGCAGGCAGATCACTTACAGAAGTGAGTATGACTTATTACAATTGAAATTTGTTTATTGATTCAGATTTCTATCCAGTGCGAATATCGGGATAATAAATATCCTATATGTATTCCCGGGCTTCAAACTATCCTTATATTTCATTACAATCTGGAAAAAGCTACAACTGCTCCGTACCATATGATTGGTATGTGTTTTTTAAACATGAAATACTCCTCTTTAAAATTGACACAATTTATTTTTCTAAGACAGACAATGTTATACAGTTTCAAGAATTCAATATAAAAGTAACATGTGGAAATTGGTTATTGCAGGGTGTCGGTGAAGCTGACGGTACGCGATAAGTGGAACAAGGCGGTGCTGGTGCAGCAGGCCTTCGTGCGCGTGTCACAAGCCGACCAAGAGGCCATCTTCGTCGCTGAGCCCGACAACGCTAAGGCCTACAAAGTCGAGCTGGTCAGTTTTTGTTTTCATTTTTTTTTATTGTGCGTTTAGTTTCGTTTAATTTGTGGTTTCTGTATATGATATATATCTTTGGTCACTAAATAAATAAGATCTAAAAATAATTTGATAGATATACTAAATGGTGTTTGCAAGATAGAAAGCGAATAATGTAATTGAGGCAAATCTACTATTTCCTCATTCAAATACCTATTGGGTTAGGGAATCCTTAGGCCTCAGCGAGATAGCGCAATGGACGCATAAAAGACGTAATATTGTTTAATCACGAAATGGCAATAAACAAAACATAACATAATAATAAAATAAACAATAACTTTTTGACATCCAAATGTGTGAGCATAAAATAATTTTATAACTTGTCATTCATATTCAAGTTTTTATTTTATATTTATTACTTATCTACTAAACTATATATTAAAACGATTACCTACATACATAACTGCCGTTAATTTCGCTGATTACTGATATATTTTTTTTATTGTATTAGACGGTTGTGTGAATTTGTTGTACGCTTCTGTTGTTGTAGAACGTGGGCGCGGTGGCGAAGCACCTACAGCACGCGTCGGGCACGTACTCGCTGACGGTGTACCTAGGGGACAGCGCCGTGTCCAACCCCGTGGCCTGGGACCTCGGCGACATCGCCTTCTCCTTCGGCAAGGGTTCGCAGCCGCCCGGTCAGTCCATAAACTGTCTTCGTCACACGGCCATCTGATCCCAACCTAGGTAGTCTGTACTATAGTAACCGGACAGCTGATAAACTACTTATTTAGATACTGTATAACACTTATATAGATATTTTTATTACACACAGACACAAAAAAAACAAATGTGCTCATCACACAAATGTTTGTGCCGACTGGGAATCGTACCCGTCGTCGGTTTAGCAGTCGTATTCTCGAAACCGCTGGATCAAACGGCCATTTAAACATTTGAATGCAGTGATTCGTAAAGTAGGCAATTTTAAAGCACATGTATACAGGTGAGTATTGTGGAGGGTTATGGTGTTTTTTTTGTGGGAACAAAAATACATTGTGTTATGTTGATGCCAGCGTCCGCGGCGGCGAGCGGGCAGCGCGGTCCACGGCCCGACATCGTGCACGAGTTCCGGTCGCCGGAGGCGCGGCCGGCGCGCCTTTTGTCCGACGTGTTCGCGGGCGCGTGCGCGGCGCCGTTGCTGTTGCTGCTGCTGCTGTGGGCGCGCCTGAGGGTCAACTTCAGCGGCTTCCAGTTCACGCCTAGCGCGCTGCTCTTCCACGCCGCGCTCGGAGGTGACGCTCGATACAATACAACACTAAAACAATAAGAATAATTATACAACGATAAGGAGCTCATACGATAAAACAGATTTTATTTTATTGTGATAAAAAACATTTTAAAACTTGTTCTGTTAAAATAATATCACATCTCAATTTTCGTATTCAAATTAATGCTCGCTTAGTAAACCCGCTCGGAACGTTGAAACGTGCTTTATTGGCTCGGAGGATTACGGGCGGCGTGTTGTGTGCAGGCTCGCTGGCGCTGTACGCGGTGCTGTGGCTGCAGCTCACGATGTTCGAGACGGTGCGCTACCTGCTACCGCTGGCCGCGCTCACCTTCGTGTCGGGCCACCGCCTGCTGCGCCGCCTCGTGCGCGACAAGCCCAAACATTAGCCTTTATTAGCTCCTAATATATATAATTTTATTGTTAAACCGCCTTATCATTTTACGCTCCAGGTTACTTGTAACACCAAATGCGCCTCTTATGAATCATGACCTTACAACAAATACTATTTCTTTCATGTACATTAGCGTTCCTCGTCAATAGTGGATAGTTTAATAACACAGAAAATGCACTTGTCTACTAAGACATCTGTGCTTATAAAAATCACTACTGAATTCCCCGATACCGATATGCCAATATTTACTTGACCAAATCGAACAAACCATTCACGACGCAGCTTCCTTGATTACCATACTGAGTTCTGTATAATTCATAAGATGAGAGTTCATCTATGAAATAGAAAATATTCAATGGTAAAATGCTGATGCCTTATTTAGATTATCTCAATGTCAGAAGTAATTTGAAAAAAATTAAGTAATACTGTATCTTGGTCTTAAGATCCTTCTACGATAGCTAGAAGCTATAAGGATTTTACAGCATTCAATATTAATTGGTTGCAGTTAATTGACTACAATTAGTAGCACATTTAAACAATTGAAAAGTGTGCTTGTTAATATAGCTTTACATTCTCAAGTTAAGAAATAAAAACACAATTGCATTACAAAATATATTATAATATAAACATCACTATAATTACATCACAAATAGTCCAGTAATCTAAATACATTATTAATTCACAATGATTTCATTCATTCATAGCAGAATCATTTC
This sequence comes from Agara belti belti, assembly GCA_018245935.1. Taxonomy (NCBI): domain Eukaryota; kingdom Metazoa; phylum Arthropoda; class Insecta; order Lepidoptera; family Hesperiidae; genus Agara; species Agara belti. Next base: position 4,761 of record DWEM01002427.1, read on the forward strand.
AAAGCACTGTTCGAGACACAATTCCACAATAATTAACTAAGTAACTTAACGGCTAAACTAACAGAGTTAGGTACAATTGCTGAAACACACTCGGTGTCCATAGTCAAGAGATTAATATTAAATTATATTTAATTATTTAACACAATGTGTGATTGGGATTTTTAATACTGGCAGTCCCGAGGACCCGGTGTGGTCGGAGTACTAAAGGGGCTTAAAACTCCGCGTCCAATGTGAAAACGTTGTCCATTCTATTGGCCATCACTCCCCACTTCTGGTACTCTCCTACTTTCTTCTCGAAAAAGTTAGTCTTGCCTTCCAGGCTGATCAGGTTCATGAAGTCGAATGGATTCTTTGTGTTGTAGTGCTGGAAATGATAAATGATATTAGAAAAAGTGATCAAACTCCCAAACTAGAGGCTGGAAGAGCAAAAGGGTTTTATTTATACATAACAAATATTTAAAAAAATATATGGGCCAAGAGATATTATAATATTATCAAGATACATAAAAGGTCTATTCCAAATAGTACTAATATAAATATTGAATTACACTGGCTATATATTCCTAAAATACATTTTATATATACTACTATAACACATGGAATACCACAAATACATGAATATATAATAACACCAACCTTCTCTCCGATGAGGTCCACAAGTAGCCTGTCGGCTACAAACTCAATGTACTGCGACATTAGCTCACAGTTCATCCCCAGCAGGCGCACGGGCAGGGCGTCCGTTAGGAACTCCTGTTCGATGGCCACCGCATCTTTGATGATCTCCAGCACCAGCGCTTTACTGGGCTTCTGCACCAGGTGCTTGAACATCAGGCACGCGAAGTCCGTGTGCAAGCCCTAGGATTAAATCAAAGGAACCGAATGAAGACAGAAAAAACATTGAACGGAGTTGAACTTAACAATTGTGTATTTTGTTCATATACATAAAGGGAATATCAGGTGATATTATAAATGTGATATGTAACAGATCATTACATTTTCATATCAAGATGGTTTGTTTGGCAATGGCAATTAGTTTGTTTGTTTTAAATCCCTCTCGCTATGAGAGGAGACCCGGTCCAGCAGTGGACCAACAAAATGGTCAAAAAAATAAATAAATTGTTTGATAAATGTTGTAAGTTGTTAAAATGTTGTAAGGCAAACTGAAATTTGAGTAAGAAGTGGATATTTTTAGCATTAAACATTAGCAAACAAAAGATCCCTACTATTTATCAAATCAAACCTTTTAATAAGTCTGAAATGATAAGTGTAAAATTTTATAAATAGATAGTAATTTCTAAGCTGTCTCTGTGAAATGAAACATGTTATGACCGACTAAAGCCATTTCATGTAATACAGACTATCAGCTATTACCGATGTAATTCTACTGTTCCAAGATCCCACAACATAAATGATAAAAGCTTGAAGTGGTATTTAAATCTACTTTCTAGCAAATTTTCAATACCCAAGTCTATTTTGTACTTTGCCATTATATTTTTTGCATGAAAATTCCAAAATAGACAATAAACACAAAGAAATAATAGATATTTGAAACAACAATTAATCAATTCATACCTCATCTCTAGAAATAAGTTCATTGCTGAATGTCAAGCCGGGCATGAGCCCTCGCTTCTTGAGCCAGAATATTGAAGCGAAACTGCCAGAGAAAAATATTCCTTCTACGGCAGCAAAGGCAACAATTCTCTCCCCAAATGTCGCTGACTGGCTGGCGATCCATTGCAGCGCCCAATCAGCCTTCTTCTTCACACAGGGCAGGGTTTCAATTGCATTGAACAGGAAGTCTCTGTAAAATAATTATTATCCTTAATGTCTAGATAAAAATTACTGAGTGAATCGGCAATACTGATGATTCATTTACCTATACCTATTATACAGATAGCAATAGCTATTCGGCAGTGGTAATATCTTATCACCAATTCATAGTCACTAGCACAGGCTGAATAGTTAACAAAGACTGTATTGTGGTAACTACATAAACAATGTTTAAATACATACACAGATAAAAAATTATCTCACATAAATGTCCTGGGTGGGAATCAACCCACAATGCCTCACCAGTCAGGTTCACAAAACACTGAATGAATAGGTAACAATAAAATTTGTTAAAGACCTAGGATAATAATTAAATGTATAGTACTATTCTTTATAGTATATAGTACATTTCTTTATATTGTTCCTTATGTCTGATTTAATTACAGTTTATTAAAAGTTGGTTTACTTAATTTTACATTTAACATTTCGTAGATGAAGCACATCTCAGGTTTGTAAAGACAGGGATATTTGGCACTCGGTGCGCCCTGCATGCCCTGTTAGGGACTTGACATGCTGATATTATTATTATTACATCATAGTACATGATGTATCATAGTAGTACTATAGTACTGTAGTAAACTCACCTTTCTTTAGGGTCCCGGATGTATGTGTCAATGAGTAATGAATACATTTCAGAGTGGACATTCTCCATGGCTATCTGGAAGCCGTAGAAGCACCTCGCCTCCGTCACCTGCACTTCCTGGGAGAAACGCTCCACCAGGTTCTCGTTAACGATGCCATCAGATGCCGCGAAGAACGCCAATACGTGCTTGATGAAATGCCTCTCGCAATCCTTTAAGCTGTCCCAGTCTGAGAGGTCCTGTCGACAAAATAAACTTCAAATTATAATGATAATTACTAGGGGCAACTCTATATACAGCCATCTCATCAGATATTAGAGTAACCAGAAAGTTGATTAAGCTACATATTAGATTAAATTCTAAACCACTGCACACACAGACCGAGCTATTAATCTAAAGTTTCCAAGCTGAAGGCTCTATGAGAAGTGTGATATTTATAAAGGAAACAAAACAATTCGGAAAGTGACAGAGCAAGAATACTTAATTGGACCATAAGATTAGATCTAAAGCGCGGGAAATCGCGCATCATGACCTACATTACAGTTTGCAACGTATTTAACTTTGAAAAAAGATCTTGAACACAGAAATCAATCTAACAGTGACGTTATCAAACGAATCCTAGTTGTATCACGTCGCTGTAGAACATAATCAATTACAAATAATGAAGAGAAATAATATTATACGTACCTTGGATAAATCCACTTCTTCTACGGTCCAAAATGATGCTTCGGCCTTTTTGTACATTTTCCATATATCAGGATATTGGATTGGAAATATAACAAACCGACGCGGGTTGTCGCGAAGCAGCGGTTCCAGCTGGGGGTCAAACGCCGGCGACTTTTCCACCTTCTCTACTTCCATCTTATCATTATCCATGTTATCATTTCGCAATGTCAGCACATTCTTAACAGGTGACTAAAACCAAACATAATTTGATGAAAAACTACGAACGCATATTACAAATTCCTTGTTTAATAGTACAAAATTTACAAATCTCTTATCCAAACCTTCATATTGACACCATTGTGAAGGTTTTCCTTGTCAAAAATGTGAGACATTATAGTTGAATATCAAATTATAAATTATTATAGAAAGAAAACGGACAATTAATTTATAAAATTATAACAAATTCACTTGACTCATGAATTCAATCACGTCTAAAAACGGACTAATTCCTCGAATGCAAGACACTAATAATAAGACAGTAAGTTGAATGCGACCACACGTATACAGATCGTAATTGGCGGGAAAATTGCTACGTTCAAAAACCCCATGTTTTAATTGTCCAGCAAAGTGTCTATCAATTATAAAAAAATTCACATTCGTCAATTATGTATTTATAACATGCGTAACACTACAAAAACTTTTTAAATAGTAAAACATCAGTTCCAAGAGTACAGTTCCACAAAATGCCTAGACTAAAGTATAAAAGAAATCATGTTTATTATATTTAAAGTTGTTTTAAGATTGTGATAGTCAGTTTCTGAATGTACCTTGAGTTCAATGCCATCTCTACCTATCCGTAAAATTTCCTGAAAAGGCGGGAAAACAGTTCTCCCTCCACTCAGATTCAACTTTAAAATTTGCCTTATTAGTCTTTTCTAATTACGTACAACAGTATTGATTTAATGCATCTTAAATGACTCTTTACACAAATTGTTTAATTAATATATAGATCATAAAGCTGAAATTGATAGAGTTAACAAATTTCCGGCAATCACAATATATGATGATTTTATTCTATTGGTCAATTTAGCGACCAATAAGATTGGTTTATTTTTTTTTATCTAAAAATTTGTAAATACAATTGTTAATAACTACCTTCAGCCAAAGAGAATATAAAAATATATAAAAACTGTATCCTTTAGCTCGTGATTACTAAAATTTTACTTATATGTTCATTAAATGCAATTATTAACTAGAGGCTTTAAATAACTTTTATTTTTTCTGAAAATGAAATACAACTTGAGCTGTCACAAGTCAAAGTGGTTTCAATAACATTTGTCAAGTGTGAAATCAAGTCAATCTAGACAGATGTACTAGAGCCGCAACGTCAGTGAATGCAGAAATGATAGTGTTTTAATTGCTTAAAAAAGGGTTTCATCATTATATACCGGTTTAAGATTTAGAATAAAATACAATTTAGAATGTCAGATAACGATGATGATTATATGTGTGAAGAGGAGGAAGACTATGGCTTGGTAAGTGTTATGCTATGGGTCGTTTAAAGACTATATCAAAAAATGTTGTTTTTACAACTGTTTACATTATATGCTTTGATTATATTATAAGTAAAAAGTAAATATACCAACCATGTGTTTGGTCTTTGGATATGAAACAAACACATCGATTGTGTAAGTAAAAAAATATGAATTTTAAATCATAACCTCTACATTTATATCTGCATCGTTAAATGTAGATCTCATAGAACCATAGTGATAAGGATTCCATTTGATTTAATTGGATTAAAGCAGAAGAAAATCGTTTCATACGGGTTTTGATATAAAATGTACAAAGAACAGCTATCTTAATATTGTAGGCGATAAAAATGGAATTTCACTCTTTGGAAACGTAAAATATCTCATCTTTAAATCGAGCCAGTCTAAAGTTTTAAAATCATACCTATCTATATTCAAAGACTATTAAAAACTATTGTTGGGCATGGATCTCCTCTTAGAAGAGAAAACAAAGTCAATAGCTTGTATATACTAGCCCTTCCACAGTTACGAAATGTAGTTTGAAAAAACTCAGTTTGAAGAAAATCATAGACTACTTTATGACATGTTTATATTTAACCAATGAAATGTTCATAACTTGTTCATAACTTATTAAAGCTAAATGCTGCATGGCAGATTTTCTAATGAAAACCTCTTGGAGTGGGACGCTGAAATTTAATCTACTATTTTTCTAATCTTTTACAATAGGATGTTAGGTTTTTATCTTATAAGTTGTTTGGTATGTTTTATTTTATTAGTGATTTTTGTCAATAGGAATATTCAGAAGACAGTAATTCAGAGCCGGATGTGGACCTCGAGAATCAGTATTACAACAGCAAGGCTCTGAAAGAGGATGAGCCCAAAGCTGCATTACTCAGCTTTCAGAAGGTGCTGGAGCTCGAGGGCGGGGAAAAAGGCGAATGGGGCTTCAAAGCGCTGAAACAAATGATCAAGATTAATTTTAAATTGGTACTTTTCCATCGTATACTGATTTGATTTTTCTGTAATAGTAATATGTATATGGAGAGATGTTTTGACCACTACACTTCTCTTATGTGGTGTTCTAACTATAATTTCCATCTATTATTTTCTCTTCTTGTTGGTTTTAAAAAATGGTATTAGAATTAAAAGGAAAACTACACATTTTTATACAAGATGTAAATATTATGGAAGTCCAAGCACCCTTTCTTTTTTTAGGGTAGCCCATTTTTAATTTTTTAAATTGCTAAATTCTATTTTGTTTCTTAATGTAATGTAAAGTTGGATCTATTTAATTTAATCACATATTATAGATATTGTAACAAATTGTCGTATAAATCAACAAATTAAGCGAGATATCAAGTTGTTTACCGATAACCAGTCAATGAAGTCACACCTTGTACCGATCACTTTGTCCAGGGCAACTTTGAGGAGATGATGTCGAGATATAAGCAGCTGCTGACCTACATAAAAAGTGCAGTCACCAGAAATCACTCGGAGAAGTCCATCAATTCTATACTAGACTACATCTCCACTTCTAGAAATGTAAGTTTTTTTTAAGTTTACATCCATGTTAGATAATTCGAGAATTTCCTGTAGCGTTCCATTTCTGATATGTTAAAGTATTACTGTTTCATTACGTAAGAAATGTACATGTTCGTAATGTCATAGACATCTAGTGTACTCTAGTATTAAAAAAAAAATACTTCTTAAAATATTCCCTCCTTAATTACAGTTGTGTCTAGTTGACGGTTCATATATCATTATGGCTTTCCACTTTCATGTCGTACATCCGGTAATGGGATGTTAAATTGCTTGTTTATTTTAATCCATTTATTTATTTATTTATTCTTTATTAGACCAAAAATAATTGTGGTACAAAAGGCGGGCTTAATGCTAATTAGCATTTTCTACCAGCCAACCTCAGGGCTGTGCAGAGATGTCGAAGGCGGTATAGTACTATAGCCGAGAAGAAAAATAATAATATTTTTCATATTTTTGTATCATGATTGTGATCTTGAAATATTCATAGTATTAAAAGCTTATGAGCAATATCTTTTTATGTATGAATTGATACATTAATGAATTCATTATTTGAAATAAATAAATAATTAATATCCATTTCATCTTCACTTACGATTTAAATTTCTTGTCTGTGTAATTTTTAATATATCTATTATTCTATTTCAGTTCATAGCTTTGTGCTATATCGACACTATTTATTTATCTCGACTGTATGTGTTAATAGAAAATTATTGTTTTCATTTTGAAAAATGATGTTGCTACTGCAATTTTGCTTCTACATGTCTATTGGTTAAACTTACGGAAGGATGCGGCGGGTGGTCTTGTCCCTTGACATTCTGGAGTTGCTTGTTGTGCGCTGTCGGAGTGCGTTCTCCAGGCGCCTGGGCGGTAGAAGCTCCAGCCTGGGCACCAGCGCTGCTGCCAGCCGGCGACTTCGCTTGTGGCGAACTCGTAGATGTAGTTCTGTGAGAAAAGGACAGAATGAAGAGAAGAGAGGAAAGGACAATAGTGAATTAGCACTTTTTAGGCGCGCGTGCTTGATCTTAGACTGCACCGCAATTTCCATCTGGTGAGCTCGCAGTCAAACGAAAGCGATAAATAAAACGAAAAGGGTAGAAATACTGAACTAGTTATTCTGAAACTCAACAATTGGAAGACTAAGACAAAGCACTAAGTAATACTAATGGCTTTTTAAAT